>JASDQU010501773.1:113900-126982 GCA_032191745.1 Picea mariana | reverse complement strand
TACCTTTCCACCATCCTTAATAATTGGTGGGGATGGGGTTCATCTGGTCTGGTGCTAAAGGAATGGGATATTAATTTTGAGCCTTCTAGAGATTCTCTTTCTCCTATCCAAATTTGGGCCATTATTCTAAACCTCCCTCTTCTTTTCAGGAAAGTGGAAGTATTATAATTCATAGAGAATACAATTGGGAAGTTCGTTAGTCATGAGCCAAATTGGAATTCTAATATTGACTGTCGATGGGCATGGGTGAAGGTTGAGTTGGATTTAAAGGTAGGTCTATTGCAAGAGATTGATCTCATATGCAGTACCACCTCTTGGACCTAGAAAATTGATTACTGGAGGATTKCCTTTCATTGATATGGCTACCATGATGTCAAACACTTACAGTCTCAGTGTCATAAATCCTTGAGCTTGAAGCACCCCTTCAAGAAAGTTTGGAATCAGAAAGAAATTTAGAAGAATTCAGAGGAAACAAAGCATGTGTCAGTAGAGGAGTATTATAAGGAAACTTATCCTCACTAAATCGTTTCTCCTACTAAGGTACCAAACAAAGAGCCCATAGGTCCTTCCTCGGAAGGAATGGAGGTCATCCATCCCAGTAAGTCCTTTCCCTCTCTTGTTTCATTTCCTTCCTTGTTGGTAATGAGAAAGTATCCTCCTCCTTCATGCACGATGCCTTCCTTGGCCTATCTTGATTCTAGGATCCCTAATGTTCTTCCCCCTCCTCTCCCTATCTCAGGGTCTCCTATTCCCTCTCCTTATGTGCACATTCCTCTGGGGTCTTCCCTCCCAGTCAATACTTCATCTCCCTCACCCTTACATTCTCCCTCAAAAGATCCCCTATCTCTAGAAGATGGTTCCTCCCCTCCCTCTGTATCCTCTATTGGTTCTCTGAAAAGTAACATGTTCAATACCCCCCTCAAATCAGACTATCTTCTTCATTTTTGCATCAAGGATAATGAGGAGAGGCACATTGTAGGTGTAATTTCACTTGATAAGCCTCTTGGACCTTAGGTGGGAAAAAAATCCCACCTCTCTCTGGCTCAAATTCAAGCCAAAAAATATATCATGAGTGGCAAGTAGTCCACCATTGTTAGGGTCCTTGGAGAATGGAAACATCATGTAAGGGTTTCTCCATGACCCACCTCTCATTAAATGTGCATGGGGTTGGGGGTGACCCAAAAATATTATCCCTCAAGATGCTTGTAAAAAAATGTGCTCCAGATGTAATAATGATTCAAGAAATAATGTGTTCAGTTGCGAAATGCTATATACTTTTCGTGAAATGTATAGCATTTTTATTAGGCACTTACATGCCTATTTTGAAAATTAAGTATCCATGTGTTCGTAGTATCATTTTTCATTGGTTTATGTGATGTGCATAAATTAGTGGTATTTTTGTTTTATTATCTCTGTTGATAGGCATGGTATATAGCTTTGAGTTAGGCTTGACTTTCTATTAGTTCATGGTTGACCAAAAAATATACACCTTTTTATCTAAAGTTTTAAAAAATAATAATTTATTTTAAATTTCAAATCTCATTTATCTGAGATCTTATTGGCCAAAGACTTTGAAGTCTTATTGCTGCCTTCACTCCCCCCAATGTTATTGTAATAAATATTTCTGCCATCTAGTCATTTCATGCCTACTCCTTCTCTTCCTATCTCCTTAAACAATACTTTCATTATTATATTTGGCAGGTATATGCTACCTAGTAACCTTGTTTCATAGTATTTCATCGTTTTAAGTGACTTTTCTCATTAACTAATATTTTGACACCAAACAATTCGAGACCAAACAACTTCATGATAATGAAATTTGGAAAAACTATACATGATGATAACTCCATGATAATGAAATTTTGAAAAAATATTCTTTTAAATGAATACATATAATGAAGATTCACTTTTAAAAAATATATTTATGTCAAAGGTATTAGATTTACAATTTGATATTATAAAGATGTCACATGTATATTGGATAATGTTTACATCATTATGTATTGGTTTTAAAAAATGTAATACTTATAACAAATAATAATAATAATAATAATTACTATATGTCATATTAATATAAGAAGTAGTTTAACAACTCTTGTCTCGAAGGTGTAGAATCATACACACTAAAACCCTAGTTCTGGTGTTGTTCGAGATGGATGGTTCCACTGGGGGTGGGGCATTCACCCCTCCTGATGTTGATGCCATGCCTTTTATGATACAATTGTTGTGTCTGTCAAGCATTCAAAGGCCCAACCCTCTCGCTTCGTCAAGAAGCTGGACAAGATGCCAAAAATCATTCTTCCCCCCTCCACAACTAGGAAGAAATCTTTGGCTCTCATGGATTGTGGTTTAATCAACCAATTTATTGGTATCTGGCCCTCTTCGAAATTTGTTGTAATCTGGTTGCAAAAAAAATTGGGTCCCTCTCATCAAGGGTTCTCTAAGCTATTTTTTTTGTGGAAGAGGGTTTTATGCTTTTCTCTTTGAGTAGAAGGAAGATAGAGATCTGATATTCCATAGTGGGCCTTACTTTCTGGGTGCAAGAGGGATGTACTTGAATAAATGGACTCTTGACTTCAGTCCAGAGAATGATGTTCCTGTGTGGGTGCGTTTACCTCCTCTCCCACTTCATTGTTGCAGCGATGATTCCCTTCGGTGCATAGGAAAATCCTTGGGTTGTTATATTGATAGGGTGGAGCCGAAAGAAAACATGTTCTCATGCACTCAGATCTATGTTGAATTTGACCTTGAAAAAGGAATTCCTGAAGCCATGCTCATTTCTCTAGACAATTGGTAGCACATGTAGCAGCTAGACTATGAACAACTCCCCTTCAAATGCAAGGTCTGCCACAAATATGGCCATTTCACAAAAAATTGCAAGAAGGCCATTCCCTCTCATCCTTCTAGTAACGAGCCTGATGAACACTGCAGAGGAAATTGGGTGTAAGGGGAAACAAATGTAATGTGTCTGGTCTCAGATCTTCTACCGGTCCCCCTTCTTCTGGTCAGGTCAACCCTCCCAAATATTTTGGTATCCCCAGTTCTTTGGTGGAAGTAATTCAAAAAAATAGTTTTGAATCCCTATAAAAAATGTTAGATAAAGAAGACGACCCCTGTCTGTGGATGTAGCTTTGGATTCTGGCCCTAGGGATCCTCCTTCATTCCAGCCCTCGTTTGGGTCACCCTCTAATAAATAAAAGGTAATTCTCAAATCAAAAGAAGAGAAGAATATTATTAATGATAACCGACTGCATGAGAAAATGGCCTTTGTTGTTGGCCTAGAAGAAGTAGAAAATTTTAAAGATGACGAGGTAAACTTTCCAAACCATAAATCTAGATATTATGATATTGATTACTAGGTTGATGACAACACTTCTGAGGAAAAATTTCCAAGAAGATCAGGATGGAAGGAATCACGATCTATATGGGAGGAACAAGAAAACATAGATACTTTGCTAGGGTCCCAACATACCATCCCAAAAATGCTCAGGTCTTCTAAGCCATCAAAACTATCTGGCATCAATGCAACAACCAAAGGGGCGTCTTCCCATAAATCTTCAAAATAATGATTATTGCCTCTTGGAATTGCAGGGGATTAGGAAATGCTCCAAAATCATTTGCTGCTCAAGATCTAATTCATAACGAGAAGGCATATATTCCCTTGCTCCAGGAGATCGAAATGAAAGCGGATGACATTAGGAAAACATCGTTGGGAATGACAAAACATTGGGAATATATTGCAAAAGATGCCAGGGGTGCCTGTAGAGGCCTTTGCACCCTATGGAACAAGTGTGAGGTTTGCTTGGTGTTTTCCCTTCAAACTTCTCATTGGATTTTAACTAAGTTTAAATATAATTGGTTCATTTTACGCAATAGGTTATTCAAAAGGATGGAGATGCATTCATATTATGAATTTCTCATAATATGAATTCACCTCTACCCTTCTGAATAAGTTTAAATATATCCATGAAATCAACATTTTTGTGGTTATATGTGTGTGTGTGTGTGTGTGTGTGTGTAGATGTAGATGTATATGTATATGTATATGCATCGACTAACCCTTATTTGAGTCTTCGAGATTCTGGTTTTTCTTTGGATTGCATCCTTGTTGGTGACTTCAATACAATCAAGAGCAATTCTAGAAAAAGAGGAGGGTTTTATGGGAATGACCCTTCCCAGGAAAAAATGGAAGAAATTATAGTCGATTGGGATCTTATTGATGTGATTCCCCTCATAGGTAAATTCACTTGGAACAATAAATGCCTTGGGATTGGCTATATTGTTTCCCATCTTGATTGGTTTCTTGTCCATAGTCACTTTATTTATGCTAATTTCTCCGTCAAATCCTTTATTCTTCCTTCCTTGACTTCTGATCACAAACCCATTTCTCTACATATCTATCATATCCATGACTATGGTCCCCTACCCTTTCGCTTTCTTCCCTTATGGCTTGGCTCATTTGATGTGGATTTTCATGTTGTTAATGCTTGGCACACTTGGGTTCTTGATACTGCTTTCTTTATTTGGGAATAAAATATTATCATGGTTAAATTCTCTCTCAAAAGTTGGGCCAAAATTTCCTTCAACTCCCCCTCCATGTTCTTAAAGGATTTAAAGGGTAAGATAAACTCTCTTCAATTGTTAATGGAAGAAAATGAGTTATCAGATCAATTGCAACAAGAAGAACTACAACTTCAAACTCAAATACAAAGAGAGCTCATAAGGGAGGAGGAATATTGGCATATGAAGCCTCACAGTTTATGGCTTAAAGTGAGAGACATGCACAGTATATTTTTCTGTAAACAAGCCCAGTCGCACCTCTCAAAAAATAATGTGGCAGCCATCACTCTGGAGGATGGTTCTAGATTCTCTAATTTTGAGAGTATTAAGGCAACAACCCAGATTTTTTTTGTTGGTCTTTTCTCCCAATAGGTTGTGGCAGCCACTCATAGCCTAGAATCAATGTTAGATCATATTCTAGCTATCATCTCTAAAGAGGACAATCGAATATTGAACCATCCCATATAAGAAGTCGAGGTCTTTGCAGCTATTTGGAGCCTGGTTTCAAACAAGGCTCTTGGGCCGGATGCATTTTCCGTATCCTTTTACAAACATTTTTTGGATCTCAATAAGTCTGATCTTATAATAATGTTTCATTATTCTCATAAATATTTTACATTGGGGGGTAATACCAATTTATCCTTTTTGTCCTTAATCCCTAAGGAAACCAACCCTTCTTCCTTCTCTAGATTTAGACCTATCTTTGTTTGTAATTCCTCATATAAAATTCTAATGAAAACAATTGTTGTTCCATTAAAAAAAATTCTACCCAAGATCATTTCTCCTATCAGGGTGGGTTTATGCAGGATAGGAAAATCATTGATAATACAGTCCTAGTCCTAGTCCAAGAGGCCATTCACTCAAGATTCTTAGAAAAATAAAAAGGCATGGTGATTAAACTTGACATGGATAACGCTTTTGATCATGCTCATCACTCTTTTCTCTTCCAAGTTATCAAGAAATTTGGTTTTAATGTGGACTTCATAAAATGGATAGCCTCATATATTGGTGCTCCTTGGATTTCACCCCTTGTCAATGGATGACCGACGGAATTCTTTCAGAGTAGTAGAGGACTACAACAAGGTTGTCCTCTTTCCCCCCTGTTGTTCATCATTATGGAAGACTCTTTAAGCCACAATCTTGAGCATGGACATGAGATTGACAATCTTCCTGGTCTACATATGATCTGTGGAGTTAAAAGTATCAATTATTTGAATTCACATATGAGAAATTGTTTCTAGGGGGAGCCTCTCAAATTATTGCTACAAGATTCTAACAGGTTCTAGATGCCATTCTCGATTCCTCTAGGGAGAATTTAACCATCAAATATGCAAAATTATGGGATGGAATGTTAGATCTCAGGTAATGAAAACTATTTCTCAATTTTTTTAATTCCCTATTGCTGGTGATTGGTCCTCATTTTGATATCTGGGCATTCTTATTTCTCTAAATCGCTTTGTTTCTCAAGACTAGGTACATATTATTGAAAAGATTAATATGAAATTAAATCAATGGGGCTCCCAATGGCTTAATCTGTCCATTCGAATCATCCTCATCAAAGTCATTTTCTCAGCTCTACCCCTTTATGAATATTCTCTGTTGTTAGCTCCAAAAGGCACAACTAATCAGATCTAGGAAAAGATCAGACAATTTCTCTAGAAAGGAGGGAAGTCAATTGGAAACAAGTAAGAAATACCTAAGATAAGGGAGGGCTAGGTCTTAGAGATCCAGAGTTTATGAACATTGTTGTGGGAGAAAAACTTATTATGGCAGCTCATTATAGGGAAATTTCTAGGGTGGAAACGAGTGATATGGAAGAAGTATTTTCAGGGTCCCAGGATGAGATGCCTAGATTGACTGCCACATGTGGAAAATGCTCCCCAATATTTAATATTCTTGTTTTGACTCTCCTTGTCATCAAGAACCAACTTAACTGGATTGTTGGTAATGTGAAGTTAATTAAAATTTGGGAGGATTTCATTCTAGGGAAAGACTATCTCTCCCTTCGCGCGGACCTAACTCCCCTTCAGATTTGGATGTTGTATCGTGGATTCTCTTAGATATTTTATATCTCTTCCTGGGATCCTTCATCTCGGTCCTGGGTAGGTTGAAATTTTGCACCCATGATTCCCCCCTTGGAACCTTTATCTTCCCTCATATTTCACATGCTACATGGGTGTGCTTATCGGAACTTGGACATTAAGGATTCTAGGGGATGGGGGGTATCCATGTTCTCTGTAAGAAATTGATTCCATTTTTTTCAAGAAAGCATTATTTCTTTTCCCCGCTTAGCTCTGTAGAGGAAGGTTTAGAATTATGCCAAAGATCAATTGTTTCATTTGGTTCATTGTTCATGGGAGAATATTAACTGTTGAAAATATCAAGAAGAGGGGCATTGTTGATCCGTCTTGTTGTGCCTTATTCCATCAAGATGAAGAAACTATTCAACGTATTTTTTTTCATTGCAATTATGCTTTGTCTTCCTGGAGTTTCTCCCTTGGGGACCTCTTCCTCCTCACTAAATGGAATTCTAATTGTAAATAATTATTCTCCCAATGGAGACATAGGTACAAGGGTAGTTTTCAACACAAACCTTTCTTTAAACACATTTGGATGGCCTTTCCAAAATATATGTGCTGGAAATTTTGGTTGACAAGGAAAAAATTATTTTTCAGGAAGAATTGATCCCTCTCCATTAATATGCAATCAAAGCCACTTCTCTCTATGTTGAGTACATGCATCTTTGCATGCATCACCGAGATCAACTCTTGGATCCCCATGAATAATTTTGGGTGAATAACGTTAAACTTGTCATTGCTCCTTTCCCATCTGTGGGTAAACCAGTTCCCCTTCCAAAATGGGTTCTTAGGAAATTGATGAAGGATTTCAAAGTGTGGCAGATAAAGTAGGAAGTGCATTCTCTCTTTTTTTATGGAGCCTCTCAGAATAATCCAAGGGTGGCAGGTGCAGGGGAGAGTCTTCTTTATCCCAGAGGAAATAAAATATTCTCTTACGCTTGGGGACTTGAAACGGTTTCAAATACCATTGTGGAAGCTTACACCTTATATGAGGGAATGTGTATAGCTAAAGAGAAAAATGTCGCCAAAATTGTGGTTTTTGGGGAATCCATGATGGTAGTTCGAGCAATAAATAAGAAAATCCAATCCAAAATAAATGTTTTCAATGACATTATTTGTCACACACTATCCCTTATTGAAGGTTTTGTTGATTTCAAAATATACCATGTTAAGAGGGAACTTAGTGACCTTGCAAACCAATGGGAAAAGTTGGGCACAATCTTGGATAGAGGCATTATTAGTTTAAATGGGGTAAGGGGGGGGTATTCCCATACCATAGTCAAGACCCCCTTTTTTGTGTGGACAATTGGTGATGGTTCAATCTGTTATTTTTTATGCATATATCCTTGCACACTTGAATATTTATGTCTTTGGGGTGGGCATTCAATTCAATTTGTGTTTTGTCCCTATATGTGGATTGTTTGATAAGGGAATGGCTCATTCTTCTCCAGTGCATGGAAGGGTTTCTTTCCCTGGTTGGGAGAAGACTCTGTCTCAACTTCAGACCTCAATGGGTTCTTTTTCGTGGGGTTCATTTCCTTTTCAATCGCTGGCACTCAGGGCCATGTTCTTATATTTATTGGGAGGTGACTGTTCGATGTCAGTCTTGTTTCTCTTTTCAAGTTTCTCTAGGTTTATTGTCCTTTATCCTCTAGTTATGGTAATGTATGTCTCTTATTTCTATTGGTTTCTATTCGCTATGAATTTTTCCTTTGTTTGTTATCTTTATATTTGGGATTGGAAACCCTATGGGTCAGAGGTTTTTTGGCTAATTTTTCCAGTGGATAGTGATGGAATCTTCTTGAAATGACTTCAAAGAAATTCTATGATGTCATGAGGATATTTTTCAAGCCAATTTCTCTACGCTCCAACAAATTTTAGCAAAATTGGGGGAATTTGAACTTTCTTTGGTCTCCTTGACATGATGGATGGATGAAATGGAGCTTGAAATACCACTTAAAGTATCTCTCACATCCACAACATTCAGTATATGCGTCAATAACTCATGGCACAAATTCTCCATGTGAAGGTAACACGATCAATGGAAATGAAGAACGTGGCAGGACCCCTACGGACATTAAGGAGGGATATCTCCAACAGACCAGGGCTTCAAAAATTCAAGACTCTACCTCTTCTTATCAATGGATTCTTGAGAACATTATGCTTTTCAAACTCTTTTATATTAACAAATCATCCCTTTATAGTTCTTTGATGATCTGTCCATTTTCTTTATTTCATCTTACAAAGTTAAAGTTGATTTTGAATTCACATTATTTTAAAAACAAAGGAAAAATATCTATTGAAAGAAAACCTCGTAGATAAAATATTTTCTAGTCATATTTATTCATTGTTATTGAATGAGATGATGTGCTTTACAAGTAAATATTCTATATAAGATTTTTTTGGAGATTCATCGGGGTTTTGTATTTATAACTCACCCATTGCATGCACATGAGATCATAAGAAGAATATTCCATATATCAAGAGAGGAGTAGCACCTCTATAAAAATGAAAGAGAATCTTTCTTGTTTCCTACAACACTTTATCTCAATGTTAGTTCTTTTCTCCTGTCAGGAAAAAGATATCAAGTAAATTTTTCGGCCAATTGCCGCACAACCATCATATCACCTTCAATATGCTGAACCTTATCTTCCAATTTAGATCCATTCTTCCATCATATTTTCTCCAAATGTTCAATGTTTCCATAGTAGAGACATGTTTTCTTCTTTCGATTCTTTTGGGTGGACGTCGACTCATCAATATTCACTCTAGCCTTTTTTTCAATGCATTCCTATTTGCTTACAAGATCATCAGAGCATCCTCTTTCCTTATAGTTTATCTTCCCCTTGTGCTTGAGAAAGTGAGCTTGATGTTTACCACCAACATTCCCTTCATCAAGCATTTTGCGTTGATCATTAATCAATAAGATATAAAATATATCAAACGTATAGTCCTTTTTGTCTTCCTTGTGTGCCTACCAATTTGTATGGAACATGGAACAAAACACATCAAAAGGTGTTCTCATATTCGTCCGAAACAATTCAATGAGTTGTCCATATTTCTTATGAAGTTTGTTCCCACACTTTCCTAATATCAACTGCAACTCTTTAACATGAGAAAAATAGTTCTCAATCCTTTCAAAGGAATGGGGATCAAGAGAGATCAAGTCTTTTTCTAACTGCATAACTTGACTCTCATCGACTTTATCAAATAAAGAATTTAACTTCTTCCAGAATTCATGAGGGAAGTTGATCTTGCTTGCATGAAAGCGAATCTCACAATAAATGTAGGTTGTAATGACCCCAACAACCTCATCTTTCTTCCCATCGATGGAGAAATCCACCTCATCATCCTTTGGATTTGGAATAGTAGCCTTAGTATATTGCTATATCCCCTTGTGTTTTAGAAAAGTCTCCATATATGGTTTCGAGATAGCGTAGTTGAGTCCATTCAAAACAACTAGATGAACATTGGAATCCATCTTTTATGTAATTGAGTTGAACACTCGACCAACTATCTCCAGTTGTTATTTGATTATTCAACCAACTATATCCAGTTGTTAGTTGATCATTCGACCAACTGTCTCTAGTAGTTAGTCAACCATTTGACTAACTGTCTCTAGTAGAGGTGTGATGAACCATCAAAATCTCAGGTTCCAACAAACTTTACAATTGGCCAAATTGATGTCTTTATTACATGGCCTAGATTTCTAAGTAATTATATGCAAATCAACTAAGTCTACCAATCAATCAACAATGGAACATGCTCTACATGGAAGTTGCATCTTAGTTTTGGGCAATAATTCCAATTCCGATGGCATTTAATAAGGGAATTTGACTCTTATAGTGATTATTCATTGTACGCTTTCATTTTGCATTAACATTGGCATATGGGAAATACAAACCTATGTTCATAATATGGTTTCATCATATTTATTAGTCATATATTGGGCATTTTCTAAACAATTGACTTCATAGAAATAGTATATGTGGCCTTAGTAAGGAAAAGTTGTTTGTTTACATTGATTTGTAAGCACCACATATTTGAGGGTTCAATAACCCAAATATGAAAAATAACAGAGATATTATATCTAGACAACACTTATCTCAATCCTCAACTTGCATTCTACCTAAGCACCTTTGTCATCAATCATGGATAGGACACATTTTTGCTTCACATATAATTCTCTAATTGTTTTTGAAATCTCAAACCTACATAATAAATTTAGTAACATGATGATAAGATTGGGGATTGGGAATTTAGAGAGAATTCATTTAAATAATTTCCACTCTATTCCATAATCTCCAACTAACCAAAATAACCCATAATTAACAACCATATCTAAACCTTTGATAAATATTCATATTCCATCCAAACACACACAAAAAATCTCTAAATTCAAACAACATAACCAATATCCTTTCAAATTTTACTTTCCCTTTCTTCGGAGGCATGCTAATATCATTGCGTTTAACTTTTTTTTATATGTGGAACGGTGTCCGAAAAAAATCACTAACATATCACAAAAGAGAAAATGTCCAAAAACTCCACAAACATATCACAAAAGAGAAAACATAAAATCCATGTATCTTGTTTAAAGTTTCTATAAATTATTTCCCATTCCAAATGAACACTTATAGTACTTTTCACATCTAATAATGCAATAGCATTAGATAGTTACAATTGCAAAACAAAGAGAGTAGAGGACTTAGTCATTTAGAAAATTATTTATATTTGATGTCCAACCGCACACACATAATATTAAGAAGAATTGAAGTGGGCCATAAATCTCATGGAATTACCTTCAAACTACTTTTCTTCTGGTTTCAACCAATATATCCAATAATTTATCCAATTCATTTGTAACAAAAAATATCTCATATGTATGTTGATCTTGTAGAAATGTTGTAAGGTTTGGTCAATGCTGTCACCCATATCATATATGTAAGTAAATACTAGATTTAATAGATTCTTGGATGACATAGTTATAACACCACCATCATACTTTGCACTCTCCAATGTGTACATAAAACAAATATGCTCACAAAAATCATGACTAAGTCATGCATAGTGGTGGCCTTGAAAATAAAAGATGAGAGAAAGGGGATACTTATTGGATGGTTATCTTGGAGTTTGGACAACTCTTTCTAATGAAATATGCAATCTCTGATAAAGTGGTGCTATGGTCAAAGAAAATTTATCTTTCTCCCACTACAAGTTGTTCCATAAAAAACAAGTGAGTTGTACACACATCTTCAATATGAGCAATAGAAACAAGTGATCTCTACACACATATTCAATATGAGAAAAGGATGTCACAATTGACTTCAATATTCCTTTCCATTGTGTGTTGCCTACAATTTAACCATGGATTTGGGTCATTGATGTGATTTTATTTGAATTAAGAATATGCATAGAGTTAAAGATAAAAATAAAAAAAGCATTGCATCAAGTTGTTCCATAAAAAACAAGTGAGCTCTACACACATCTTCAATATGAGCAAAGGAAACAAGTGAGCTCTACACACATATTCAATATGAGCAAAGGGTGTCACAATCGACTTCAATATTCCTTTCCATTGTGTGTTGCCTACTGTTAGCGATAAAAAATGCACTGGCATTTTTGAAAGAATGATGCCTAATCTTGCAGGGAACTTTTCAATCCCTTCCCGAGCTCCAAATGAAGATTTGAAAACACCATTGGAAAGCTTAGGATTTTTAGATGTCGATCTACTATTCAAGCATGAAAAACAAATTTTCTATGACCGAGAAATTTGATTTTGAAAAATCTTCTCTTTTCACCAGCTAATTCGCCGAAAATTTCGCTAGTTAGCTGGTGAAAGCTCCGCCTTTCACCGACTTAGGAGCAAATTTGTCGGTAAATAAGCCGGTGAAAGCTCTATTACGGCCAGAATCTTATTTTTTTTTCCCAGATCGAAGATTTTTTCATGATAATGAATTGAAACCTCTTCTAAGGCGTTATTAATAAATTATCAAATCTATCCAATCAACCACTTTTGGAAAATAAAGAGAAGAGATGTACAAGTGTCATTTACCTTTTTCAAAAGCAAGATTTCAGGGATTTGGAAATTTTTACCAAATTCGAAATTATCTTCAAGAGATCGAATCTGAGGAGCCTTGGAAGGCTACAACTACACTTCATCAGTTGTTACCTATTGGAAGATCATCAAAGAAAGATTAGTCTTATTTTGTGGATCTCTCCCTAGTTTATTGTAATTGGATTTACTTTCTGTTTTCGAAGATATCAGATCCATTATTCTAGGATCTGAGAACGGAAATGTAATGATATAAATACTCAGACTCAAGATGATTGGAAGGGTCAATTCTAGATGCCTGTTATGCTATTGATGTAATCAGACTTTGATGATAATACGAATCATAGGTTTCTCTCTTCTTCAATATCAGATTTTTCACCTGTCCTTTT
>JASDQU010501773.1:103508-113630 GCA_032191745.1 Picea mariana | reverse complement strand
AGCTTCCTTGGGAGACGACACGAGATCCAGCTTTGATGATAGACAAAGCTTGGACACTATTATGGTTGTAATCATCTATCTGGTGACTCCATGAAGGACGAATTCAATGGCGACTCCATTGTTCAGAAAATTGTTGGTGACTCCATTGGTATGACATGAACAGGATCTTAGCAAAGAGGTATGCATTATGTGATTTTTCAAGTATTTCTGGTACCCTCATCCAGTACCTACTAGAGATGAATGGGAAAGTAGTATTCCCAGATTTCGTGGAGAGAAGTGGGAAGTTCCAGCTGAAAATTTGTTGGATTTCCATGACTTTATTGACCGGCTTGAAATTATACATGAGGATGTTCAAATTAATCTTTTCAAATTTTCATTAGAAGGGATTGCTCTTGACTAGTGTCGGTCTCTTCCAAGTGCAAGTGTCAGCTCTTTGGATGATTTTCATGTTGCCTTCCATGTGTTTTGTAAAGACCATTTTCCAGATGACCTTCTCTATCCTCAATGCTGTCATGAGTTTTATTTATTGAATAAAGATCCAAATACTCATGAATATAAACATGTCTCTTTTGAATATTCTGATATCCAAGAACAAGAATACACATCAGCTGAAGATATCTCTTATTGTGGTCAAGGAATTGTTGATCCACAGTACGGTATCAATGGTGACAGTCTTGGATCTGTAATAGATACTGAGGGTAGCTCATGTTTTCCAGATTTGCAGATTAAGGAAAACAGTCCACAACTTTCACATTTGCTGATAGAAGGAATTTGTAGCAGCCATGAGAAACTAGATTTGCAGAGACTATCCATTTTCAAAGTGGGACAACAGAAAGTAGAGTATTCTTCATATGATGAATTATGTGAAGATTCAATTGAAGGTGAAATTGCGAATGAAGATGTGGATGAAAATCTCTCTTTTTCTAATTCCCGAGAAGAAGACTTTCAAGGCATGATTGTTGGCTATACTAATGATTGTATGGATTCAAAAATACTATACCCTGTATCATGTGCATCTGCATCTGATTTATCTAGTTTGCAAAAGGTTTCTCATGAGGTATTTTCACCTGAAAGAAAAGAGGAAGATCGGGAAATTGTTCATTTTCTTGTGCAAGACAAGGGAGTGCTGGACCCACCTGTCTTTGATGAATATCTTGATGAAGAAGAGTTGATTCCTACATCAAATTTTGATGACTTGAAGAGTAGCCCTCCTATTTATAACAATTATGAATTTGATGTTGATGAAGAACAACACTTTGAAAAAATTAGCCATCTGGAAACTCCCGCAACAGACATTGAAAAGTCACCTCCAAAAATCAGCAAGTTTGCATGTACCATACTTCAACACAGATCTGCAGACGACAAAAAACAGTTCATCATCAACAATGAAGTTAGTTTGCAGCTCTATTCATATTTGCACGTAGTTGAAGGTGGAAGCCATGATAATCCAGAAAATATGTAGACACTTTCTGCTTTTCAACTGAGACAACAACAAAAGGTATTTTCTTTCAATTTTATAGATCCGTTTGTGTACTATCTGAAATCTTCGAGCAACATAGATGTCAAATTGCTTTTGCCAAACAAAGGTTGGTTATGCTGCATTTTTGAATTATATATCAGTATTCTGTGGTTTCCTACATTCATCTTCAGATCAGAAGTTTTACCAGTTATTCAGATACTCGGATGGCTTCATTGGAAGCATGATTTTACCTAATTTTGAGGCAGCAATTGGTTAAAGTAGGGTAGTTCAGGAAATAAGCTCTTTCTCGAGCATTTCTTTCTTCTAATTTGCAGTGGAAATAGCAGTGAGCTTGTGTGAATAAAGGCACATTTGAAGGTGTACAGAGATCAGATTACAGGAAAATTACATGCAAGTTACAGTTTTGTAGAGATCAAGGTTGTAGAGTTTTTCAGTTTAAAGGCCGGATCTTAACACCTGAAATAAGCCCAGGCAATTACTTTTAAATTTTTCATTAACCATAACAAAATTTTCAAAAGTCATGTAGAAATTTTTTAAATTGTAAGTCTTAAACAATAAGGTTTTGAGTTCTTTTGAATGAATAAAACCTTTACTGAAAAGTTTTATTCATCAAAGAAATAAAAATTTGTTTTCACCGGCTAACGTTCCATTTTAAGCTGTGATAAGCCGGTGAAAGTGTTTACTTTCAACAGCTAACAGGAATCTTCATGAGCAAATAAGCTGGTGAAAGGGATAAAACAGAGTTTTTATACAACGGTCATGGCAAAGTTTAAGGCATGTGGAAGACACCTGGCGTATCATCATCAAAGTAATTGGTGGGAGCAGAAAATGGATCGGATCTTCACCACGTTTGGCTGAGTCATCATTGCAAGGCAGAGAATGTGCATGCAACTGTCTAATGAGAAACAAATGGAAAATTAATTCCAGTTTTTGGAGGACTCTGCAATTGTTATTAGGAACCTCTATAATCACAGTGAAGATATTTGTGCATGTGTTGAAAGTGCAGAGGTTGTACCTGCACTGATATGGAGAAAGTGACAATATGGCTGCATGGCTCACTGGAATAAACACTCTTCGCATCCAGCCCTTTAAACTCTTCGCATCCAGCCCTTTAAACTTCTGCCTCTTGGCCCTCATGATGCGAAGGTGAGAATGAAGGTTGTGGGTATCTGTGGCAGTGACGTCCACTATTTGAGGACACTACGGTGTGTAGAATTTATTGTAAAAGAGCCCATGGTGATTGGTCATGAGTCTGCTAGAATAATTGAGGAGGTTGGCAGTGAAGTGAAACATCTGGTTCCTAGTGACCGCGTAGCTTTAGAGCCAGGAATATCGTATTGGCGATGTGAGCAATTTGTGTCCCGAGATGAAGTTCTTCGCAACACCTCCCGTGCATAGTTCCTTGGCCAATCAAATTGTTCATCCTGCAGATTTATGTTTTAAGTTGCCAGATAATGTAAGTTTAGAAGAAGGTGCCATGTGTGAACCACTCAGTGTTGGGGTTCATGCTTGTCGCCGTGCTTCTGTAGGTCCTGAGACAAATGTCTTGATAATGGGGGCAGGCCCTATCGGCCTTGTCACCGTGCTGTCTGCACGTGCATTCGGAGCTCCGCGGATTATTATTGCTGATGTAGATGAAGAACGCTTATCGATGGCTAAAACAATTGGCTCCGATGAGTCTATCTTAGTCTCGAGAGACTCTCAGGATATTGATGAAGAAGTGACCCGCATACAAAATGCCATGGGTGGAAACATAAATGTAACTTTTGATTGTGCTGGTTTTGCCAAAACCATGTCGACGGCTCTAAAGGCTACGTCTTCTGGCGGTAAGGTATGTCTTGTGGGAATGGGCCATAATGAGATGACTGTGCTTCTCACTCCAGCTGCTGCCAGGGAGGTGGATATTTTTGGTGTTTTTCGCTACAGAAACACTTGGTCTCTGTGCCTGGAATTTTTAAGCAGCGAAAAAGTGGATGTCAAACCTTTGATCACCCATCGGTTTGGTTTCTCTCAGAAAGAAGTGGAAGAATCTTTTGAGACTAGCGCTGGTGGGGGAAATGCAATCAAAGTCATGTTTAATCTTTGAGCAAAAAATGGCCCGTCCAGACGCCTCGGGAAGCTGGGTGGTCTGGGAAATCAATCTAGATGCGACCATGATGGGCGGGACTCGATCCCTGATTGCGTTTAAGTGCTCCAACGGCACAGTCCTCGTCCAGACGTACAATGTCACGGATGCCAACAAGGGTGCTCCTCTGGAGCCCTCGAAGATCGATTTCACGGTGGAGAACACAGTCGTGGAGTTCAAAAATAACCAGATCACCATATTCACTACCTGGAAACTGAAGAACTCTGAAGGTTTCCAGAGATCATTTGGCGCGAGCATTAATCTTATTGGCAATGGCTTCTTCTTCAATGGAAATACTAGCATCTCCGTCGGTGGGCATTTTACTTTCGGGTCTTATTGGTAGGTTATCAATAGCATTGTTCTTCGCTTTCTATCTGAGAAGAAAATTCAAATGGCGGTGGCTTAATTGCCTCCAGAGATCACCAATAATGAGAGAGCTTCCAAGCTTTCAACCCACGCTAAGAACAAATGTCATTCTCACTCCAAGTCTCATGTTTCTGCTGCTGACAAGGGGCGAAGTCACCACCCTCCGGATCTAAATACGCTGAAGGGACACGATGATGCAGTCACATGGTTTTGTTTCTCATCGGATGACAGAAGTTTGGCAATAGCTTGTGCAGACAGGGTAGTGAGTATCTTCAAACTGGATGATGCTTTAAGTAAAAGCTTCAAGTTTTTAAGGATCAACATGCCAGATGTTTCACATCGCGCTGGAAGATATCCACTGTTAATAACTAAATCAAAGCATAAATGTGTTAGCAACTGAGCACAGGTAAAGAAAGTCACAGTATCAATACAGATGAACAAAAAACCCTTTGTCAATTTATATGGAGCAAATTGAAGAAGACAATAAGGAATTTGGTTCAAATTCTAAAGGAACAGATGGCAGCCATGGAGGCAGAGTATACTCATTCTAAAGATTTCCTTTTTGACCAAGATAGAACTTTCACCAGTGCAGAAGACAGAATTATAACCAGTTAACTGATGAAAAGCAAAGCTTTCACCAACTAACTAGCAAATCTTAAGGCGGAATAGCTGGTGAAACCTAAGACTGGCCAGCGAAGGGGTATTTTTGCCCAGATCAAAGTTTTTCTCAACCAAACATCTTGAAAATAGTTTCTAAAGATGCATATTGAATTTACACATCAAATTCAAGATCCGGATTTGATAAAAAAGATGTTTGAAGAGGTGCCAAAGTCAGATTAGACACCTATTTTTGGGGCACAGAATCAGTTGTTTTTGCCAAAGATAGCAAATTCGATTCTATCATGATCAAAGTACATCTACGAGCCTTGGAAGGCTATCTGCACACATCATAGGATCTAAAAATGCTTTGTATCTGAAGCTGCTGGAAAACGAAAAGTCAAAGACCTCAAGCTGCCTACAATACTCTCATTTCAAGCTTGAAGTTATCTTGGAATTTTCAAAATCATGGTTACATATCTCACCATCCTGTCTATGTACAACACTTTTCTTCTTAATGAAGATATTGCCACAACAGATGCCACGTCAAGGTGCAAACAACATTTCCAGGGGAGTTTGAAGCAGACATGCTACAGATAAAGAAGATTGGGAAAGACAACAACAAACTTTGGAAAATAGCCAGATGATAAATTGTAAAGGCTGAATGAATCCATGCCCAATACTAAAGGCACAAGGTCTGCTAGGTTCTTGGAGACCTCGCAGGGAGGTCTCCATCCCAGTTGGAGCCAGATGTTAGCGATAAAAAATGCACTGGCATTTTTGAAAGAATGATGCATAATATTCACTAGCTAATTCGCCGAGAAATTTGATTTTGAAAAATCTGCTCTTTTCACCAGCTAATTCGCCGAAAATTTCTCAAGTTAGCTGGTGAAAGCTCCGCCTTTCACCGGCTTAGGAGCGGATTTGTCGGTAAATAAGCCGATGAAAGCTCTGTTACGGCCAGAATCTTATGGTTTTTGCCCAGATCGAAGATTTTTGCATGAGAATGAATTGAAACCTCTTCTAAGGCGTTATTAATAAATTATCAAATCTATCCAATCAGCCACTTTTGGAAAATAAAGAGAAGAAGAGATGTACAAGTGTCATTTACCTTTTTCAAAAGCAAGATTTCAGGGACTTGGAAATTTTTACCAAATTCGAAATTATCTTCAAGAGATCGAATCTGAGGAGCCTTGGAAGGCTACAACTACACTTCATCAGTTGTTACCTATTGGAAGATCATCAAAGAAAGATTAGTCTTATTTTGTGGATCTCTCCCTAGTTTATTGTAATTGGATTTACTTTCTGTTTTTGAAGATATTAGATCCATTATTCTAGGATCTGAGAACTGAAATGTAATGATATAAAGACTCAGACTCAAAATGATTGGAAGGGTCAATTCTAGATACCTGTTATGCTATTGATGTAATCAGACTTTGATGATAATATGAATCATAGGTTTCTCTCTTCTTCAATATCAGATTTTTCACCTGTCCTTCTGTGTTTTACTTAAGTTGTTTCAGCTGCAGTGTGACTGTCATCTCATCAGTCAGCTCACAACTTACTTAAGATTGCTTAACATAGTTTATTAAACCCTACATATTGTATTTGGTTTATAAGCTTTGTCTTCTCACCCGCTCCAGATTACCATCTGATAATTGTTTTATGAGAGCACTAGTTTACTTGATTATCCATTTAATGTCTGAGTGCTAAGTTATAATTTGGCTATCTCATTGATCCACATATAAAAATACCTAAAACCATGTTACTTTAAGTTACCAAGCATCCCTGATTTACAACCTATGGGAGTTTCTTGGAGTGATAACACCTACAATTTAACCATGGATTTGGGCCATTGATGTGATTTTATTTGAATTAAGAATATGCATAGAGTTAAAGATAAAAATAAAAAGCATTGCATCAAATAGTCCAAACTTTTGACATTAAAAGTGTTATCTCACTTTTGTCAGAGGTTTTTTGGCTAATTGTTATAGTGGATAGTGATGGACTCTTCTTTTAATGACTTCAAAGAAATTCTATGACGTCATGAGGATATTTCTCAAACCAATTTCTCTACGCTCCAACAAATTTTAGCAAAATTGGGGGAATTTGAACTTTCTTTGGTCTCCTTGACATGATGGATGGATGAAATGGAGCTTGAAATACAACTTAAAGTATCTCTCTCATCCACAACATTCAGTATATGCGTCAATAAATCATGGCACAAATTCTCCATGTGAAGGTAACATGATCAAGGGAAATGAAGAACGTGGTAGGACCCCTACAGACATTAAGGAGGGACCTCTCCAACAAACCAGGGCTTAAAAAATTCAATACTCTACCTCTTCTTATCAATGGATTCTTGAGAACATTATGCTTTTCAAACTCTTTTATATTAACAAATCATCCCTTTATAGTTCTTTGATGATCTACCCATTTTCTTTATTTCATCTTACAAAGTTAAAGTTGATTTTGAATTCACATTATTTTAAAAACAAAGGAAAAATATCTATTGAAAGCAGACCTCGTAGATAAAATATTTTCCAGTCATATTTATTCCTTGTTATTGAATGAGATGATGTGCTTTACAAGTAAATATTCTATATAAGATTTTTTTGGAGATTCATCGGGGTTTTGTATTTATAACTCACCCATTGCATGCACATGAGATCATAAGAAGAATATTCCATATATCATGAGAGGAGTAGCACCTCTATAAAAATGAAAGAGAATCTTTCCTGTTTCCTACAACACTTTATCTCAATGTTAGTTCTTTTCCCCTGTCAGGAAAAAGATATCAGGTAAATTTGTCAGCCAATTGATGCACAGCTATCATATCACCTTCAATATGCTTAACCTTATCTTCCAATTTAGATCCACTCTTCCATCATTTTTTCTCCACATGTTCAATGTTTCCATAGTAGAGACATGTTTTCTTCTTTCGATTCTTTTGGGTGGACGTCGACTCATCAATATTCACTCTAGCCTTTTTTTCAATACATTCCTATTTGCTTACAAGATCATCAAAGCATCCTATTTCCTTATAGTTTATCTTCCCCTTGTGCTTGAGAAAGTGAGCCTGATGTTTACCACCAAGATTCCCTTCATCAAGCATTTTGCGTTGATCATTAATCAATAAGATATAAAATATATCAAATGTATAGTCCTCTCCGTCTTCCTTGTGTGCCTACCAATTTGTATGGAACATGGACAAAAACACATCAAAAGGTGTTCTCATATTCATCGGGAATAATTCAATGAGTTGTCCATATTTCTTATGAAGTTTATTCTCACACTTTCCTAATATCAACTGCAACTCTTTAACATGAGAAAAATAGTCCTCAATCCTTTCAAAGGAATGGGGATCAAGAGAGATCAAGTCTTTTTCTAACTGCATAACTTGACTCTCATCGACTTTATCAAATAAAGAATTTAAATTCTTCCAGAATTCATGAGGGAAGTCGATCTTGCTTGTATGAAAGCGAATCTCACAATAAATGTAGGTTGTAATGACCCCAACAATGTCATCTTTCTTCCCATCGATGGAGAAATCCACCTCATCATCCTTTGGATTTGGAATAGTAGCCTTAGTATACTGCTAGATCCCCTTGTGTTTTAGAAAAGTCTCCATATCTAGTTTCGAGATAGCGTAGTTGAGTCCATTCAAAACAACTAGATCAACATTGGTATCCATCTTTTATGTAATTGGGTCGAACACTTGACCAACTATATCCAGTTTTTATTTGATTATTCAACCAACTATATCCAGTTGTTAGTTGATCATTCGACCAACTGTCTCTAGTAGTTAGTCAACCATTCGACTAACTGTCTCCAGTAAAGGTGTGATGAACTATCAAAACCTCAGGTTCCAACAAACTTTACAATTGGCCAAATTGATGTCTTTATTACATGGCCTGGAGTTCTGAGTAATTATATGCAAATCAACTAAGTCTACCAATCAATCAACAATGGAACATGCTCTACATAAAAGTTATCATCTTAGTTTTGGGCAATAATTCCAATTCTGATGACATTTAATAGGGGAATTTGGCTCTTATAGTGATTAATCATTGTACACTTACATTATGCATTGACATTGTCATGTGGGAAATACAAACCTATGTTCATAATATGGTTTCATCATATTTATTAGTCATATATTGGGCATTTTCTAAACAATTGACTTCGTAGAAATAGTATATGTGGCCTTAGTAAAGAAAAGTTATTTGTTTGCATTGATTTGTAAGCACCACATATTCAAGGGTTCAATAACCCAAATATGAAAAATAACAAAGATATTATATCTAGACAACACTTATTTCAATCCTCAGCTTGCATTATACACCTTTGTCATCAATCATGGATAGGAGTCATTTTTGCTTCACATATAATTCTCTAATTGTTTTTGAAATCTCAAACCTACATAATAAATTTAGTAACATGATGATAAGATAGGGGATTGGGAATTTAGAGAGAACTAACCAAAATAACCCATAATTAACAACCATATCTAAACCTTTGATAAATATTCATATTACATCCAAACACACACAAAAAATCTCTAAATTCAAACAACATAACCAATATCCTTTCAAATTTTACTTTCCCTTTCTTCGGAGGCATGCTAATATCATTGTATTTAACTTTTTATTATATGTGGAATGGTGTCCGAAAAAATCACTAACATATCACAAAAGAGAAAATGTCCAAAAACTCCACAAACATATCACAAAAGAGAAAACATAAAATCCATGTATCTTGTATAAAGTTTCTATAAATTATTTCCCATTCCAAATGAACACTTATAGTACTTTTCACATCTAATAATGCAATAGCATTAGATAGTTACAATTGCAAAACAAAGAGAGTAGAGGACTTAGTCATTGAGAAAATTATTTATATTTGATGTTCAACCGCACACACATAATATTAAGAAGAATTGAAGTGGGCCATAAATCTCATGGAATTACCTTCAAACTACTTTTGCTCTGGTTTCAACCAATATATCCAATAATTTATCCAATTCATTTGTAAAAAAAAATATCTCATATGTACGTTGATCTTGTAGAAATGTTGTAAGGTTTGGTCAATGATGTCATCCATATCATATATGTAAGTAAATACTAGATTTAATAGATTCTTGGATGACATAGTTATAACACCACCATCATACTTTGCACTCTCCAATGTGTACATAAAACAAATATGCTCACAAAAATCATGACTAACTCATGCATAGTGGTGGCCTTGAAAATAAAAGATGAGAGAAAGGGGATACTTATTGAAAATAAAAGATGAGAGAAAGGGGATACTTATTGGATGGCTATCTTGGACTTTGGACAACTCTTGCTAATGAAATATGCAATCTCTGATAAAGTAGTGCTATGGTCAAAGAAAATTTATCTTTCTCCCACTACAAGTTGTTCCATAAAAAACAAGTGAGTTGTACACACATCTTCAATATGAGCAATAGAAACAAGTGATCTCTACACACATATTCAATATGAGAAAAGGATGTCACAATTGACTTCAATATTCCTTTCCATTGTGTGTT
>JASDQU010501773.1:74383-93825 GCA_032191745.1 Picea mariana | reverse complement strand
AGTGCCATCGGTGTGTCTAAAAATCCTGTATTCCACTCCAAGACCAAGCATATTCCCATAAAATATCATTTTCTGAGAGAGCAGGTCACCAATCAGATTATTCAGGTCAATTACATACCCACTACAGAACAAATTACAGACATCTTTACTAAACCTCTAGCCAAGACACCATTTGAATATCTCAGAAAGAAGTTGGGTGTCATCCCGTCTCACATCTAAGAGAGTCCATTCTGTTAGGGGGAGTCCTGTATTGGTTGCATATCTGATACCTCCTAAAATTCATGCAACAGCTTAGGGAGAGCGTGTTTTCTTTGACATTGATGTCAAAGGGAGAGAAAAGAACAGGGGTGCCTTTGTTGCCATCAATGCCAAAGGGGGAGATTGTTGGAAGGTTTACAGTTGGGAGTAATCTTGTCATTGATGGAAAGAATAGTGATGGTAAGAAAAACGATGGAAAGAACAACGATGGAAAGAACAGAGAAATTGTGAAGTGAGTAAGCTTGTCATTGATGGCAAGAATAGCGATGACAAAGATCAGCGATGGCAAAGAACAGCGATGGCAAGAACAACGAAATCGCGAAGTGAGTAAGCTTGTCATTGATGAAAAGAATAGCGATGACAAAGATCAGAGATGGCAAAGAACAACGATGGAAAGAGCAGCGAAATCGCGAAGTGGCAAAATCATGAGAAGATCTGGGTCGTAGGATTTGCGGTATCTACGAAGGCTCAATAGCCATTAGATATGGGGAAGTTGCAAGGAGGATAAGTCCAAGAGTCATCCAACTCCCCAAAAATGTGAAGGAATCCTGGCCGTCCATCGGGGACAGTTGTGGACCGTTGATCCATAGGACACGTGGCAAAAGATCATCATATCACTGATCATAAAGTCAAAGGAACGGGGTTCCTTAACCTCTCAATTTCACGATATGTGAAATCGCGAAACAATCTCAGCCATCAGATCGAGGTTTGTTCTGGACCATTGATCTAAGCTCCATCCCGAAGGTTCATGTATCGGGACTTGGAGTGACGAGAACCTCCATCACAGGAATCACGAGATACGAACTCACGAAATAATCTCAATCATCAGATCACCAAGGGTTCTGGACTGTTGAGCTAAGCTCCATCTCGGAGCTTCGCCTATCGCGACTTGGAGAGGTTAGAAACATAACCTTCGAAATTGAGATATGCGAAATCGTGATTTAATCCCAGCCATCAGATCAAGGTGTGGTATGGACCATTGATCAAAGATTCATTTCGGAGTTTCGCCTATCGTGACTTGGAGTGACAAGAATCTCCATCGAAGGAATCACGAGATGCGAATTCACGATGAGATCTGGACCGTAGATTCATCGAGATCGTGGACCATTGATCCCAGCTCCATCTCGAGGTTTTGGGGATCGCGACTTGGAGAGTCGAGATGCCTCATCTCCAGACTCACGAAATGCGAATTCGCAAAAAGCACTTTATGCATAAGCGCGTAGTCTCAGCCGGTGGTCACACCATCGAAGAGCTGAAGAGAAGAGTACGTGCAGACAAGCTTCTTTTTGGCGTTTTGGGGATCGCGACTTGGAGATTCAAGATGCCTCATCTCCAAATTCACGAAATGTGAAATCGTGAAAGCGCTTTATGCATAAGCGCTTGGTCATAGCCATGGTCATATAAAGGAAGGAGCTAGCACAGAAAAGCTCCGTTTCGGAGTTTCAGAACTCATGACATGGAGACTCAAGATGTCTCATCGCAGAAACTCTAAATTGCGAAAGTGCGAAACGGGTAAATAACACAAGAACCCATCAGAGTTAATCCAATGATGCAGGTGAATCTAAGCATAATCAGAGGGCTACTGTAGCACATCACAGTGTAACTTCCAGAAACCACTGATGGTTTCTGCCAGAGGACTCGAAGACACTTCGGGGTGATTGACAGAGGAGATGAAGAGTCTCTGGGAATCTTCAAGAGGGATGAAGATGCTCGTGGAGACAATTGACAACTGGATGAGCATTGAAGCTTTTAACTAGAACAGAGAAGGTGAGCTCGACTATCACAGAGAAGACGAAGAGTCTCAACTGCCAAAGAGGATGAGGAATCTCAGCATAACATACAGTGATGTTGAACGAGTGGAAAAATGACGAGAGAAGCTGAAGAGTCATGATGATGATCAGACATAACACTCGAGTTGTGGAGGATATCGGTGTGGTGTGAGTATGCAGAGGTATTGCGTGCATTGCATGCACAAGGTGCACAAAAGCTATAAATACACAGTACAGAGAAGAGATGCAGTTGTTGTTGTTGCTAGAGTTGCTGAGGATGTTGTTGTTGAAGGTGATTCATGCATGAAGAAGGATCAGAGTGCAGCAACTAAAAAGAAAAGAAGAATAACTATGCAGCGAATGGACATGGTGCACAGAGCATAAAAAGAAAAAGAATAGAATGGGCATCGGATGCATGCAGGAAGACAGTGAGGAAGTCTGAGTAGTAAAATCTTGCAGAACAGTGATAAGACTGGTAAGCTGTTATTGGACACTATATCACTGTAATAGATTTCAGTATTTCATATTCACAATCCTGGGAGGTTGGGAGGTGCTAGGGAGGACTGGTGTCCTCATAGGTTCAAGTGGGGGCTTGAACATGGGGAGTTGGTGCTTCCTTCTAGTTGGTGCTAGAGAAACCAAGGAGTTGGTGCTTCCTTCTAGTGGGTGCTAGAGAAAAACAGAGAGTTGGTGCTCTCAACAAGTTGCAGCTTGCAAAACAGAGGTTTTAGCCTCACAATGAGTTGGTGCATATATGTATGATAATGTAAAGAATGTAAATAATACTTATCATATAAAGAAGAAGAGGTTTTTACCCTATATGGGTTTCCTTGGGAAATATCTATCTCTGCGTTTCTCATATATCTGACCGATGTTGAATGTGCCATTGTTTATTTCCCTGCATTATTGTGATCATCATTGAGTGCCTTGTAAAGATTTTAAAAGAAGCATAATTGTTTAAGCACGGTAACAACTGATTCAACCCCCCCCTCTCAGTTCTCCAACATGGAGATACCTTGATTGTTTCTATATATGTTGATGAATTAATCATTAATGGCAATACTAATTCTCTCATATTTATATTGAAGAAACAACTTGTTGACTCCTTTGACATGAGATATCTTGGTACTCTTCATTAGTTTTTGGGTATTCAAGTATTACCATTGTGTGATAGTTTTTTCATTTCCCAATATAAATATGTAATGGATCTGTTGACATGTTTTAAGATGGGTGATTGCAAGCCTTCTGCCACTCCTTTTTAGTCTGGAGTGAAGCTTACTAAAACCCGTCAAACTCTCAATGTTGATGCTACACTTTGTCGACAATTGGTTGACAGTATTATTTATCTTACTCATAGTCGACATGATATCTCCTTTGTTGTTAGTGTGGTTTCTCAATTCATGCAGGATTCGAGAGAAAGCCATTGGAAATCCATAAAATGAATTGTTCATATCTGAAGGGTACCACTCAATTTGGTATCAAATATTGTAATAGTTCAAATTCGCTAGTCGGATTCACCAACTCTGATTGGGATGGCGATGATGATGATCGAAAGTCCACTTCTGGATATTTTTTTTTCTATAGCACTAGACCTTTGGTGTGGTCATGCAGGAAATAAAAGGTAGTCTCTCTGTTGACTACATAAGAAAAATATCATGGCACTATTCAAGAAGGTACTGAAGCAGTTTGGATTCGAAAACTTTTGGGTGAGCTTCGATTTCCTATTCAGACCTCGACTTCAATATCTGTGATAATAAAAGTGCCATACATGTTGCTGACAACCTTGTTTCTCATAGTAAGATGAAGAGTGTTGAGATCCATGCTCACTGTTTGCGATAGTTTATTCATGATGACGTTGTTTCTCCTAAATATTGTCGTACTGAAGATAAAGTTATTGATATCTTCACCAAACCTTTAGCTGAAGCCAAATTTATCAAGCTACACACTTTGCTTGGGATTCAGGAAGATAAAATTATATGGGGGTGTTCTAGTGATGTAATTTAACCTCTTGAACCTTCAGAGTTGTGTGTTAATGGGGGAGTCTTGGAACATCAAGCATTGATACTTCATCACACATATGTTGGGTTCAGTCAGTCGATAGGTCGACCTAATTCTAGACATAGTCGGTCAGGTGATCAACCAACACACCACACTAGTCGATCGGGTAGTCAACGTGCATGTCGGTTGGACAGTCAACCAACAATCAAAGATAGTTGGGTGATGGATTGACTAGCCCTACAATTGAATATGATTTGGATGGATAGTTATTCGGATCGAGTCCTATCAAGCCAACTTGAGATAGAAGATTTTGTGGAACCAACTCTAACCACCGATGGTTATTTGTGGACAAGATATTATGGATTCTATGGGAGTTGGTTAGATCCTGAGACTATAAAGAAGACCCCTTGGTTCATTATCATATGTTGAATGTGATTTGAGATTGCATAATAGATCATGCAGATCAAGATGTGAAATATGCACTATGATGTTCTGATCACAGTATCTTGTGATTAAGTGTTGTAATGGTGTCTTTAGATGCCACCTCTATTCTTCAAAATTTCTTGTCCCTCTTCGATTTTCTATAGTACTTTGTTCTCTATTTCATATCATGTTCCATTTTTTTCCCCAACAATATCATTGTAAAATGGTTGTAGGAAAATACATAATATTAGAATCAATCCCTCGGCTCCTTGGAAAGACTGTAGTGGGAAGATTATGCAGAAAGAATCTGCAGCCGAAATACCTAAGAGGTTGGTTAGAAGGAAACTGGTCTCTGATTCTAGGTTATAGGATAGAATTATACTTGTTGGCTTGAGGTTGGTTG
Organism: Picea mariana; assembly: GCA_032191745.1. Lineage (NCBI taxonomy): Eukaryota > Viridiplantae > Streptophyta > Pinopsida > Pinales > Pinaceae > Picea > Picea mariana. The sequence continues at coordinate 88,974 of JASDQU010501773.1, read as the reverse complement.
TTCTTTAAATTTAGAAGAAATAATACCTTTCCACCATCCTTAATCACTGGTGGGGATGGGGTCCATCTAGTCTGGTGCTAAAGGAATGGGATATTAATTTTGAGCCTTCTAGAGATTCTCTTTCTCCTATCCAACTTTGGTCCATTATTCTAAATATCCCTCTTCTTTTCAGAAAAGTGGAAGTATTATAATTCATGGGGAATACAATTGGGAAGTTCATTAGTCATGAGCCAAACTAGAATTATAATATTGACCATCAATGGGAATGGGTGAAGGTTGAGGTGGATTTAAAGGTAGGTCTATTGGAAGAGATTGATCTCATATGCAGTACCACCTCTTGGACCTAGAAAATTCATTACTTGAGGATTGCCTTTCATTGATATGGCTACCATGATGTCAACCACTTACAGTCTCAGTGTCATAAACCCTTGAGCTTGAAGCACCCCTTCAAGAAATTTTGGAATCAGAAAGAAATTTAGAAGAATTCAGAGGAAACAAAGCATGTGTTAGTAGAGGAGTATTATAAGGAAACTTATCCTCACTAAAAAAATTCTCCCGAGATACCAAACAAAGAGCCCATAGGTCCTTCCTCGGAAGGAAAGGAGATCATCCATCCCAGTAAGTCATTTCCCTCTCTTGTTTAATTTCCCTCCTTGTTGGTAATGAGAAAGTCTCCCCCTCCTTCATGCAGGATGCCTTCCTTGGCCTATCTTGATTCTAGGATCCCTAATGTTCTTCCCCCTCCTTTCCATATCTCAGGGTCTCCTATTCCCTCTCCTTATGTGCACATTCCTTTGGGGTCTTCCCTCCCAGTCAATACTTCATCTCCCTCACCCTTACATTCTCCCCCGAAAGATCCCCTATCTCTAGAAGATGGTTCCTCCCCTCCCTCTGTATCCTATATTGGTTCTTTGAAAAGAAACATGCTCAATACCCCCCTCAAATCAGACTATCTCCTTCAGTTGTGCATCAAGGATAATGAGGAGAGGCACATTGTAGTTGTAATTTCACTTGATAATCCTATTGGACCTTAGGTGGGCAAAAAATCCCACCTCTCTCTGGCTCAAATTCAAGCCAAAAAGATATCATGAGTGGCAAGTAGTCCACCATTGTTAGGGTCCTTGGAGAATGGAAACATCATGTAAGGGTTTCTCCATGATCCACCTCTCATTTAATGTGCATGGGGTTGGGGGTGACCCAAAAATATTATCCCTCAATATGCTTGTAAAAAAATGTGATCCAGATGTAATAATGATTCAAGAAATAATGTGTTCAGTTGCGAAGGTAGTGGATGCATTTTCCCTATGAATGAAAAAATGGTAATTTAAATCAGTGAATTCTGAGGGCTTATTAGGAGGTCTTCTCACCACATGGAGTCCCTACCTTAAGGTCATATCTACTTCCTCTCTTCCTTATGGAATTGTGGTGGACCTGGAGGATTGATGAAGGAGCATCGCTCCACCTCAACAGATTCACCATCATGCCAGCACACAATCATTCAATGAAGAAAGGGAGAGGCGTCGACCCTCCCATATTTTTAAAATTTGAAATAATCCTATATGGATTTCTGTGTGTACGGATGTTAACTGCCAGGCCACGCCTTTGTACAGGTAGTGGATAAGGTTTCCATAAATGGTTGCTTGTAGCAGGTCCAGGTCATAGTCAGGTTTGGACATTCAATTTATAGAATGTAGTCATAGGAGTAGGGTGTCGCTCTGAGATAGCGATGGCACTAAGGCGGTGGATGAGGATAAGGTCGTGAGAGCCCTCTTTTGTAATTAGAGGGATATAGAGGAGATCTTGGTTAGAGAGGTATGGGTAGAGAGGCCTTAGGAGGTCTTAGAAGTTCTAAGAGAGATCTTGAGAGAACTGAGGCTTTGTTACAGTCCAGTTTTGTAAACATCTGTATAGACACACAAACATAATAGAAAAGCATTTTTTCCTACATATCATGTGTTTATGTGTTTGTGAATGTTTCATGAATGAATATTGCATATGTATGATAAATTTTATTTACAATAGGAGATAGATTTCTCTATCTTTGTTTGAGTTGTTGAATCATTCTGGATTCTTTAGGATGTGCAAGGAGTGCACAACAGAACATCATAGATTCTGTAGCCAGCACAAGGAGTGTGCATCTGAACTCTACGGAGACAGAAAGAACATGTCAAGAGGGCACACCAAGGTGATCATAGGCTCAATAGGAACCTCAAGGTTATTGAATACCTTAGAGGAAGAATCTGTTCAAGGAGTGCATGAGAAGAACTCTTTATCAAGTTCAAAGGAAGAACTAGAGTTACTGAGAACTCTATAGAGCTCTACCAGGTGGGCATTTAGCCAGTGCAAGTGTGAATGGAAAGAACTTTTTATCAAGTTCAGAGAGAAGACATAATTGCTGAAGGTTTTGTGAAACTCTGCCAGGTGGGCATCGAGCGAGTGCAAAGAGTGCACCAGAGGAAATCTATTTCGAGGTCAGAGGCAACATAAGTGTTGAAGGGAGACACTCATGGAGTTGCTAAATACTTTGTCAGCTCAACAAAGAGTGCTTGAGCAGAAGTTTCCAAGAGAGTAATTTCATCTCTTCGAGGGACAGAAGGGACAGAGACCTTAGAGGTCCGAGTAGTGGAAGATCAAGGAAACAAAGCTACTAGATACTCTAGAGGGAATACCTGTGCAAGGAGTGCACCAGGTCAACACTCAGGCGAAGTATTGAAGAGAAAACCATCTGAAGGCTAGTCAAGTGCAAGGAGAATGAGTGGAGAGAACTTGTTCCAAGTTCAAAAGCTCAAGAGGGTGAGTGCAAAGTGTGTCGGGAGGACAGCAGAAGTCTTCTAAGGAAGCCAGAGCCGAGTCCCTTAGAGAACTGAGTAAGTTCGTAAGCTCAGGAGAGTTAGCGCCAAAGGATTTGGCCGGGACTTGTTAAGGAGTTGAACGGACGACAGAGAATCTTTGAGGAGGAAGCATTGAATAGCCGACAGTCGTTGGATCAAGAGAAGCTACGAGGAGGATAAAGGTGAGAGTCATTTAACTCTCAAATCCTAAGAGGAATGGGAGTCGTCGATCCAGAAGAGATCTGAACCGTTGGTTCATTTTGCGGGATTGGATATCGGGAGCTAGGAGGACTGAGGTCCTTAGTTTCCAAATTCATGACATGCAAAATTGTGATTCGATCGCAACCATAGCTTATGGGAGTATCTGGACCGTCTGATCAGAGTCCATACAGGTGATAACGTGCACAAGAGCAGATCAGATTTGGACCGTTGGATCTGAGCGTGTGGACCAATAGTCGTTGGATCTAGAGGAAGGTGCACAAGAGGAGTTTCGAAATGACTGGAATCTTCCATATTCTTAGAGGATAGGTGGTAGTAGATCTGGGTGTTTGTGGAATTGGACATCAGGAGATTTGCAAGGAGCAGAGGAGCAAACTCGCGAAAGGAGAGTTTGCGAAATCATCAGAACCGTCCATCAAAAGGGACATGTGGAAAGCAGTCAGTATTTCACTGACTTGTGACTCGAAGGAGTCAATGGGAAAAGTCTTGAGAACTCACGATAGCCAAAATCGCGATAGGATCTGGACCGTTGGATCGACCAGGGCTGTGTGCCGTCGATCTGAAGCATCAGCATTTCAGCATTTCGGGTGTCGGAGGTTCGAAGGAGAGAACCATCCCAAAGTCCCAAAACGTGAAGTCCCAACTTCACGAAGGAGGAACGTGGACCATTGGATCATGAGATAGCTAGGGTCGTTGATCTAACAACAGGGAGAATTTCAAAGTTTCGGAGATCGCAAGATCTAAGGTGGAAATTATTTTGACTTTGCAAGTCGCGAAGCCGTGAAATGCTTTGAGGTTTGGCCCTAGGTCATGGAGAGGGGTCATATGATTGAGGCATAAGGGAGGAGCCAGAGAACCGTTAGCCCATTTTGGGGTTTCAGGGATTGAAGGAGTCATGGGGACTCACATTAGGGATTGTGAAGTCGCGAAACCTGAAATACCTTTTCGGGTGAAGGTCGTGGTCACACTAGTTGGTCGTGTGGAGGAGGGAGCTCACGCCTGTTGCTTGTTTGCGTGAGATGAGTCTCTAAAGGACCTGTGGTTATATTTACGTGGAGATTCCAACAGGGAATCAAGGAGCTAATCCATCTCAATATAGTTTGAATGATCCTTGACCAGGAGGTCAGTGGACCCTACTGAGGCAGAGGTAGAGGGGGTCTGCATCAAGTGGTATCAGAGCAAGAATTTTCATTTGTAGATTTCAGGTGGAAGATAAGAAGAAGAAGATAGAGTATTGATGCTTTGTGAAGATTGTTTCAAGGTGTGCAACAAATGGTAGATAACCAGGAGGGATGAAGACAGAAAAGATGTCTACTGAAGGCCATGAGTGTGGTCAAAAAGGAGACTACCAACAGAAAACCAAAATAGAAATTTATGAGGAACACGTTGAGATAAGGGAGAGAATGGAACAACTGACATGGAATATGAAATAGGAGGTGAAAGTATGTTGGAGGTACGAATGGCCTCTGAACATGAAAGCCAAATGGCCTATTCAAAATTTGTTGGCCAGGAAACAACAACAAGAGTTGAGGAAGTGGTTGAGGTATGCTGAAAACCTCAGTAACACAAAGCTGGTTTGCATCTATGAGACAAAAGTTGGAGAAACCCTCAATGATGAGGAAGGGAGATCAGTTTTAGGTCTCATAAACTACCAGGAGGGCAGAGATGAATTTTCTAATTGCCAGGTGGGCAATGAAATGAGATCATTGGAGGATATCATAGACTGTCAGGATGAAAACAAAGGAAATTCATATTTCCAGGAGGGAAATGATATGAGATTAGCAGAGGATCTCATAAACTGCCAGGTGGGCAGAAGTGAACTTTCCAGTTGCTAGGTGGGAAATGGAAAGAGATCAGTAGAAGGTCTCACATACTTCTAGGGGGGTAGTGCTGAAATTTTAAGTTTCCAGGTGGGAAATTCGATGGGATCATTGGATCTCATAGAATGCCAAGTGGGCAACAGAAAATTCCCAAATTTCCAGGTGGGAAGGGGAAAAGAGATGAGACTATCTGAGAGTCTCACAGACTCTATTGAGAGTTCATATCAGCAAGGAGTGTTGATGGAAGAGGATCAGAGGAACATTATGATCATTGGGGGAATTTGGGTATTCCTACCAAGCATCCCAGTTGAGGTAGCAACAGAAGAAAGACAACCATCAAAGACTGTCAAAGTGGAGAAGATATTGATGTCTGCCCCGACAAAAAAAGAGGATAATCCAGATGAATTTCTCACTCAATGGGAGATAGAATTGAGGATGTTGGAGGATTGGTTGGACAATACAGAACTAGAAGATGGCTTCCAGAAGACAGTCATGCAAATTCCAGGAGAAGAGCATTCGATAGAATTGGTCAAATGTTTTAGTCAGGAATTTGAACAGGAGATGATTGCAACATTGAAGCCTGCAACAGAAGGGGAAGAAAACAACGTATATTTTGCTGAGCTACATGAAGAATTTAAAGCCCTAGAGAGAGGCTTTCACATCCAATAGGCTATGTTGGAAGCAGATGGAGGAGCATGCCATCCTGGGGAGGAGCTGGGAGAAGTTGGAATTGAACCAACACAAGAGGAGATGGAAAGAGCTAATCTGTCAAAGGAGGAAGCTGAGCAACAAATCAACGAGGAGACTGCAGAATTGGATCCTACAGCAGAGTGGCCAATTAGTGCCACAAGGGGAAATAGATATAGCATGGGGTATTAGGTTGATCTACCCATTGACAAGGAAGAGGTGCAGTAGAGAGGACTGCATAAGGAGATCCAACCACTAGAGAAACTAGACAGGGTGATTGAGGAAATCAAGAAGCTGATGTTGAGGTTAGTAGAAGAAGTTAACAAAGGGAAGCTGAGAAGAGGAGAACATAATGTAGCAGCAGGAAAGATGAAGCAACAACATAGTTGGACAGGAGAAAGAGGACAACTCCAGAAGATAGTTTGGGATCCAAGAGGATTTCAACACTGGAAGAGAGGAGCTCATGAATTTCCTAGCTATGGAGTATGATTTAGGAGCATCGCTCCACCTCAGCAGATTCCCCAGCATGCAATAATTCAATGAAGAAAGGGAGAGGCGCCGACCCTCCCATATTTTTAAGATTCGAAATAATCCTATACGGATTTTCATGTGTAAGGCTGTTAAATTCCAAGCCACGCCTTTGTATAGGTAGTGGATAGGGCTACCTTAAATGGTTTCCTGTAGCATGTCCAGGTTGTAGCTAGGTTTGGACATTCAATTTATAGAATGTAGCTGTAGGAGTAGGGTGTCACTCTGAGATAGTGATGGCACTAAGGTGGTGGATGAGGATAAGCTCGTGAGAGCCCTCTTTTGTAATTAGAGGGATATAGAGGAGATCTTGGTTAGAGAGGTATGGGTAGAGAGGCTTTAGGAGGTCTTAGAAGTTCTAAGAGAGATCCTAAGAGAACTAAGAATTTTTTACAGTCTAGTTTTGTAAACATATGTATAGACACACAAAGATAATAGAAAAGCAGTTTTTCCTACATATCATGTGTTCATGTGTTTGTGAATGTTTCATGAATGAATGTTGTAGATGTATGATAAATTTCATTTACAGGAGGAGATAGATTTCTCTATCTTTGTTTGAGTTGTTGAATCATTCTGGATTCTTTAGGTTGTGCAAGGAGTGCACCACAGAACATCAGAGATTCTGTAGCTAGCACAAGGAGTGTGCATCTGAACTCTGCGGAGACAGAAAGAACATGTCAAGAGGGCACACTAGGGTGAACATAGGCTCAAGAGGAACCTCAAGGTTATTGAATACCTTAGAGGATGAATCTATGCAAGGAGTGCATGAGAAGAACTCTTTATCAAGTTCAAAGGAAGAACCAGAGTTACTAAGAACTCTGTAGAGCTTTGCCAGGTGGGAATTTAGCCAGTGCAAGTGTGAACAGGAAGAACTCTTTATCGAGTTCAGATAGAACACATAATTGATGAAGGTTTTGTGAAGCTCTACTAGGTGGGCATCGAGTGAGTGTAAAGAGTGCACCAGAGGAACTCTATTTAGAGGTTAGAGGCAAGAGAAGTGTCGAAGGGAGACACTCATAGAGTTGCTAAATACTTTGTTGGCTCAACAAAGAGTGCTTGAGCAGAAGTTTCCAAGAGAGTACTTTCATCTCTTCGAGGGACAGAAGGGACAAAGACCTTAGAGGTCCGAGTAGTGGAAGATCAAGGAAACAGAGTTACTAGATACTCTAGAGGGAATACCTGTGCAAGGAGTGCACCAGGCCAACACTTAGGTGAAGTATTGAAGAGACAACCATCTGAAGGCCATTCATGTGCAAGGAGAACGCATGGAGAGAAATTGTTCCAAGTTCAAAAGCTTAAGAGGGTGAGTGAAAAGTGTTTCAAGAGGAGAGCAAAAGTCTTCTAAGGAAGCCAGAGTCGAGTCCCTTAGAGAACTGAGTAAGTTCATAAGCTCAGGAGAGTTAGCGCTAAGGGATTTGGTCGGGACTTGTTAAGGAGTTGAACGGACGACAGATAATTTTTGAGGAGGAAGCATCGAATAGCCGATAGTTGTTGGATCAAGAGAAGTTGCGAGGAAGATAAATGTGAGAGTCATTTAACTCTCAAATCCTAGGAGGAATGGGAGCTGTCGATCCAAAAGAGATCTGAACCATTGGTTCATTTCGCGGGATCGGATATCGGGAGCTAGGAGGACAGAGGTCCTTAGTTTCCAAAGTCATGACATGTGAAATCATGATTCGATCACAACCGTAGATCATGGGAGTATCTGGACCGTCTAATCATAGTCCATACAGGCGAGAACGTGCACAGGAGAAGATCAGATTTGGACCGTTGGATCTGAGCACGTGGACCAATAGTCGTTGGATCTAGAGGAAGGTGCATGAGAGGAGTTTCGAAATGACTGGAACCTTCCATCTTCTTAGAGGATAGGTGGCAGCAGATCTGGGTGTTCATGGAATTGGACATCAGGATATTTGCAAGGAGCAGAGGAGAAAACTCGTGAAAGGAAAGTTCATGAAATCATCAGAACCGTCCATCAAAAGGGATGCGTGGCGAGCAGTAAGTATTTTGTTGAATCACGACTCGAAGGAGTCAATGGGAAAAGTCTTGAGAACTCATGATAGCAAAAATCATGACAGGATCTGGACCGTTGGATCGACTAGGGCTGTGGGCCGTCGATCTGAAGCATCAACATTTCGACATTTTGGGAGTCAGAGGTTCGAAGGAGAGAACCATCCCAAAGTCTCGAAACGTGAAGTCCCAACTTCACGAAGGAGGAACGTGGACTATTGGATCACGGCATAGCTAGGGCCGTTGATCTAACAACAGGGTGAATTTCGAAGTTTCGGGGATTGGAAGATCTGAGGTGGAAATTATTTCGACTTCACAAGTCGTGAAGCCGCGAAATGCTTTGAGGTTTGGCCCTAGGTCATGGAGAGGGGTCATATGATTGAGGCATAAGGGAGGAACCAGAGAACTGTTACCCCATTTTGGGGTTTCAGGGATTGAAAGAGTCATGGGGACTCACATCAGGGATCGCGAAGTCGCGAAACCTAAATTACCTTTTCGGGTGAAGGTTGTGGTCACACCAGTTAGTCGTGTGGAGGAGGGAGCTCACGCCTGTTGCTTGTTTGCGTGAGATGAGTCTCTAAAGGACCTGTGGTTATATTTACGTGGAGATTCTAGTAGGGAATAAAGGAGCTAATCCAGCTCAATAGAGTTTGAACGATCCTTGACCGGGAGGTCAGTGGACCCTGCTGAGGCAGAGGTAGAGGGGGTTTGCATCAAGTGGTATCAGAGTGAGAATTTTCATCTGTAGATTTTAGGTGGAAGATAAGAAGAAGAAGATAGAGTATTGATGCTCTATGAAGATTGTTTCAAGGTGTGCAACAAATGGTATATAACTAGGAGGAATGAAGATAGAAAAGATGTCTACTTAAGGCCATGAGTTTGGTTGAAGAGGAGACCACCAACAGAAAACCAAAATAGAAATTGATGAGGAACTCGTTGAGATAAGGGAGAGAATGGAACAACTGACATGGAAGATGCAACGGGAGGCGAAAGTATGCTAGAGGTACGAATGGCCTCTGAACATGAAAGCCAAATGGCCTCTTCAAAATTTGTTGGCCAGGAAACAACAACAAGAGTTGAGGAAGTGGTTGAGGTATGCTGAAAACCTCAGTAACACAAAGCTGGTTTTCATATGTGAGACAAAAGTTGGAGAAACCCTCAATGATGAGGAAGGTAGATCAGTTTCAGGTCTCATAAACTTCCAGGAGGGTAGAGATGAATTTTCCAATTGCCAGGTGGGCAATGAAATGAGATCATTGGAGGATATCATAGACTGTCAGGAGGATAGCAAAGGAAATTCATATTTCCAGGAGGGCAATGATATGATATTAGCAGAGGATCTCATAAACTGCCAAGTGGGCAGAAGTGAACTTTCCAGTTGCCAGGTGGGAAATGGAAAGAGATCAGTAGAAGGTCTCACATACTTCCAGGGGGGTAGTGATGAAATTTCAAGTTTCCAAGTGGGAAATTTGATGGGATCATTGGATCTCATAGAATTCCAAGTGGGCAACAGAAAATTTCCAAATTGCCAGGTGGGCAAGGGAAAAGAGATGAGACTGTCTCAGAGTCTCACAGACTCTATTGTGGGTTCATATCAACAAGGAGTGTTGATGGAAGAGGATCAGAAGAACATTCTGATCATGGGGGGAATTTGGGTATTCCTACCAAGCATCTTAGTTGAGGCAACAATAGAAGAAAAAAAACCATCAAAGACTGTCAAAATGGAGCAGATATTGATGTCTGCCCCAACAAAAAAAGAGGAGAATCCAAATGAATTTCTCACTCAATGAGAGTTAGAATTGAGGATGTTGGAGGATTGGTTGGACAATCCAGAACTAGAAGATGGCTTCCAGAAGACAGTCATGCAAATTCCAGGAGAAGAGCATTCGACATAATTGGTCAAATGTTTAAGTCAGGAAGCTGAACAGGAGATGATTGCAACAATGGAGCCTGCAATAGAAGGGGAAGCAAACAACATATATTTTTCTGAGCTACATGAGGAATTTGAGGCCTTGGAGAGAGGCTTTCACATCCAATAGGCTATGTTGGAAGCAGATGTAGGAGCATACCAGCCTGGGGAGGAGCTAGGAGAAGTTGGAATTGAACCAACACAAGAGGAGATGGCAGTAGCTAATCTGTCAGAGGAGGAAGCTGAGCAAATCAGTGAGGAGACTGCAGAATTGGATCCTACAGTAGAGTGGCCACTCAGTGTCACAAGGGGAAATAGATATAGCATGGGGTATTAGGTTGATCTACCCATTGACAAGGAAGACGTGCAGTAGAGAGGACTACATAAGGAGAGCTAGCCACTAGAGAAACTAGACAAGGTGATTGAGGAAATCAGTAAGCTGATGTTGAGGTCAGCAAAAGCAATCAACAAAGGGAAGCTGAGAAGAGGAGAACATAATGTAGCAGCAGGAAAGATGAAGCAACAACATAGTTGGACAGGAGAAAGAGGACAACTCCAGAAGATAGTTTAGGATCCAAGAGGATTTCAACACTGGAAGAGAGGATCTCATGAATTTATTAGCTGTGGAGTATGATGCAGGAGCATCACTCCAACTCAGCAGATTCCCCAGCACGCAATCATTCAATGAAGAAAGGGAGAGGTGCTAACCCTCCCATATTTTTTATATTTCGAAATAATCCTATACGGATTTCCATGTGTAAGGCTGTTAAATGCCAAGCCACGCCTTTGTACAGGTAGTGGATAGGGATGCCTTAAATGGTTTCCTATAGCAGGTCTAGGTCGTAGTCAGGTCTAGACATTCAATTTATAGAATGTAGTCATAGGAGTAGGGTGTCGCTCTAAGACAGCGATGGCACTAAGGTGGTGGATGAGGATAAGCTCGTGAGAGCCCTCTTTTGTAATTAGAGGGATATAGAGGAGATCTTGGTTAGAGAGGTTTGGGTAGAGATGCCTTAGGAGGTCTTAGAAGTTATAGGAGAGAACTTGAGAGAACTGAGACTTTGTTACAGTCCAGTTTTGTAAACATCTGTATAGACACACAGAGATAATAGAAAAGTCATTTTTCCTGCATATCGTGTGTTTATGTGTTTATGTGTTTGTGAATGTTTCATGAATGAATGTTGTAGATGTATGATAAATTTCATTTACAGTAGGAGATAGATTTCTCTATCTTTGTTTGAGTAGTTGAGTCATTCTAGATTTTTTAGGCTGTGCAAGGAGTGCACAAGAGAACATCAGAGATTTTGTAGCCAACGCAAGGAGTGCGCATCTGAAATCTGCAGATTCAGAAAGAACATGTCAAGAGGGCACACCAGGGTGATCATAGGCTCAAGAGGAACCTCAAGGTTACTGAATACCTTGGAGGAGGAAGAGGTTCATTTTACCCCAAGTTTCAGAGACTAAGTCGATGAGTGTTGAAGGTCGCTCCATGGTGCAACTAATGGCACGAATGATACCCTGGTAAATTCTTCTTAGCCCAGTAATGAAATAGCTAATAAGGGGTGGTACTCTTCAGAAATAATGTTAAGAATCGGTGGTTCTGTCAATTATTGTAATATCTATTCATGCCTATGGTGTTCTTCTTTGTGAGTGGTTTCTCTATAAATCCCTTTTGAGGTCACCCCTAGTCTTGAAATAAAAATAATTTCCTCCCTGATATTGTCGTTATTCCTTCTATGGTCAGGCAATTGAGATCCCTCTGCAGTAGTTATTGAAATCTCTTGGAGTTAGGGTTGCATGAAGGCATTCATCATATCACAAGTAAGTAATTGGATTCCGTTGAACTGAGGTAGGTAAAGGTATTACGAAGAGTCTCCCTATGACTGCTTAAGTCGTGGTATACGAGTCGATTTGTTTTCATTGTCCCTATTACTGTTCTTCCTCAAAGAGTCTCCCAGAGATAGGTTGGCCCTGTGCATAGTTCATAATATAGACTCTTTATGTTTGGGTAGGTTAATCTTTCTTTTATTTACTTCTCTTGTAACGAATGGAGTCTTCCTTCAGCAGTTATGTCCGACCCTCCACTGGTTTTCCTTTCATCGAGGTTATCTTCTGTATTCCTGGATGCTTGAATATTATAAAGGAAAATCCTATGGAATGGCTCCGTTCTTACTGTTCATATTGTTGGTTAAGTATATATAATCGTCACAGATTTGGTTTAGGGTTTATTTAAACTTAACTCTCCTTTTCGTGTCCATAATCTATGTGAAAGGGTCTGTGTTATTACTTCTTCTTTGTTCTTGTGGCAATTTGTTACAACTTACAAATAAAAAGTTTCATCTATGAAAACGTGTTATTGTCACTAATGATGGGCCTTGTTGTTGATAGGACCCATCATAGATTGTACGACATCCTCTTCCCTCGACCGAACAACTAAACATACAGTAGTTGATGGGGCAAGGATTCGAACCACGCATTAACAAGATAAGTATCTTTCTTAAATGGAAACATCGGTTTAACCTTTATAGTATTATTGTAATCTACTTTTCTTCATTAGTTATCCCTCGAATAAAGACTAATGTTTATAGGATTTGGATACTTGCAGGGTCTTCATTCGTGCAAGTCTCGGATACCCGCCGCTGCCTTCTGCGCAAAAGGTATTCTAGTTCCGAGCCTCTCACTTCTTGGCTAACTCTACAGGTTCTAGCATCATCCAAGGAGATCATGATTCAACTAGATCCATTATAACTAGTTCAGTGTCTACTGTAATGTGTATTGGAGTGAACCCTTGGGGTCATTTTTCCATTGATGGCATAACGCTAGTTCTTGTATAAGTATTGAGTCTGTAATTGAATAAATAGTCTGGTCAATTATGTAATATACTTCTTTTCTTTAATTATTAGAAAGACAGTCCCGATTGCCTTTACTTGGAATGATAATTTGTGTCACATAAATTATGTCCTTCAAATTCGACCACTGTACTTATTATTTATGCCAATCGACTTTGTTCTAAACCATTGGCCTAATACGTTATAGAAAGGAAAGAGTTTTTCCATAGTTTAATAACATATTCACTGCTATCTTTTGGTCTACTGAATTCGATTTAAAATGGATGAATTACACTGGCTATTGCTTCCACTAGTGTATTCCAACTCCTATGCGTTTGATTTATAGTTATGGTTGTGTGTTTGTCGAAGATTTATCATATTCAGAGTATAGGAAGGGATGCTTATGAATGCATACATGTATATAGCTATGTCTATGTATTTGTTTATATAGGCACTAGGTTCCGTGTTTCATTATCATTCCTACCAATAGTAATTAGATATATTCTTATTACAGATCTATCGTGGAAATGTATTGACTTGGACTAGCTTAGATCTACACTATGTGGTAGATAGCGTCCCAATTTCATCCATAAATTTGAATTTGTACTTGCAGAAAATACTTACTTCCTATACATAAACTAATTTCAATCTGTTCATGCCTAGATATTTTACACCATAAATTTCGATGTACAGGAAATACCTCTATTATAATGGAAATCCAATTACAGAACAAAATTTACTTCCAGAATTTAATCACACAAATCCATTCGATTATTCTAGGAAGAAATAAAATAATTTCTAGCTTTCGTATAGATTCTAATTCAATCATAAAGGGCTTCTCAGGAATTGATTTTAGAAAATGATTTACAAACTATTCTGTAGGAAAGTGGACTGCACATATTCATATAATTGAACAGTTTTGCTCAGGTTATTGTATCCATACAGACTTTAATGATTACGCTACCTCTATAACTAATTCACTTCACAGAGATATAAATAATTCAATTTAGATATAGTAAAAACATTACATCAGATATATGATCATTCAAACAGATGCATTACAACAATTAGATGTAATCACTCAATCAGATAAGGGAAAGATTGCATATCTTAAACAACTCGTGGAAAGACAAAAGGAACAACCATGTTCCTCCCAACCGTAGAATAGGGCAGCCAAACTAATTGCCCGATTCACCCCCTAGCCTGACCATGAACCAATGAGGGCGAACTTGGAACCTCCTCCTCAACAATGTCCTTCAATTTAAACATTCTCCTCTTGCCTCACACTCAATCAGTAGTGTTCATAAAAACAAGAAAACCAGTAGTGTTTTCCCATACTAGGCAGCGTCCTGCCTCCTCACATATGCTATTTATCCAAATAATGCTTTTTGCCTAGGTCTATTCCCTCTCTTGGGAATTTTCGCAGCTTTCTAAATCCCTGATTTTCAGGGGCTACGAATGGCCAAATCCCCGATTTTCCACTTGTAAAAATCATCCCTGAGGTAATTCCAGCATGTTCCCCACTCATGGAGTCATGGTCAACTGATTTCAACATGGTTGTTCCATTTGTCCTCCTGCAATAAATAAAATATTTTGTTTTCATACAAGTGTCATACTCAAATAGTTAGTTGGGTCAAATAAGATATCTGTCCAGCAGTCATAATAATTAATTACAATTTACCAAATACGAAATTCAAAATTTCCATAAATGGAAAAAAAATTCCAAACTCAAATTTACCAAAAACAGAATATTTTTTCT
>JASDQU010501773.1:59342-74230 GCA_032191745.1 Picea mariana | reverse complement strand
ATTTCTCTCCAGTCCAGAATATGCAGGGGTTCCGCCTGGAACTTGCCTTCTGGTTCCACTTGCACCAAATTCCAATCAATCATATGAGTAGGGTCATGAACATATGTTTTCAATAAAGAAACATGAAATACATTATGAATTTTTAGATTAGCTGGAAGTGCAAGTTGGTATGCCACGGTTCCAATTCAAGCTAGTATTTCAAAGGGCCCACAAAACATGGGTGCCAACTTGGCAGAGTTCCCGAGTTTTAGTGAACTCTTTTGGGCTTTGAATTTTAAGTAAACATGGTTCCCCACTTGAAACTCCAAGTGTCTTCTTTTTTGGTCCACATAACTCTTATGCCTATCCTGTGCCTCTTTTAAGTTTCGTTGTACCTTTCTTACCATATTCTCCATTTCTTGGAGCATCTCTGGTCCAACCATAAGTCTGTCAACCGGGTTGTCCCAACTGATTTGAGCCATACACTTTCTGTCGTACAGTACCTCGAAGGGGCTTAGCTTAGCTGAAGTTTGGTACCCATTGTTATATGCAAATTCTACCAGGTGTAGATAGTCTTCCCATTTGCTCGGTTTTGTTCTTACGTACATGCAGAGCATATCTTCTACAGTTTGGTTTGTCCTTTCAGTTTGTCCATCCATTTGTGGATGATAGATCGTACTGAAATTCAAATTGGTATTTATCCCTGCAAACAATTCCTTCCAAAAAGCGGATGTGAATTTTACGTCTCTATTTGAAATCACCATTTTAGGATACCATGCAGCCTAAAAATTTCTTTCATAAATATTTCAGCAATGTTTATGGCCTTAAAAGTAGACTTTACTGGAATAAAGTGTGTAGACTTACTAAGTTTATCGATTACCACCATGATAGAGTCATTCTGTTTCTGAGTTTTGGGCAAACCTGTAATAAAGTCCAGCGATATGGTCTCCCATTTCCATTCTTGTACTGGTAATGGATGTAATAGGCCAGCTGGATGCTGGTGTTTGGCCTTTACCTGCTAACAGTCTTGGCACCTAGACAAGTATTCTGATGTTTCTCCCTTCATATTAGGCCAATAGAATAATTTCCTGAGTGTTGTTATCGTTTTCTGGTATCCTGGATGACCAGAATACGGTTTCTTATGCACTTCATCAAGAACTGTTATCTTTAACTCTGTTGAATCAGGTATGTAAAGTCTGTTTTTAAATCGTAGTAACCCACTTTTATCGATACTCAAGTCTAGCTTGTCTGAGTTTGTTGTAGTGTCTTGTAATTCTGCCACTAACTTAGCATAATTTTCGTCATTAATACCTGTCTTTTCGTCATTAATACCTGTCGCCCTTATTCTTTGTTCCAGATCGCTTTCTGCCCTGCTGACGTTTATCTCAAATATCCCGTGGACTCTTCTTCTTAAAGCATATGCTAGCTTATTTTCCTTACCTTTGATATGTCTTACCTCAAAGTCGAATTCGCTCAAAAAGGCTAG
Source organism: Picea mariana (assembly GCA_032191745.1). Lineage (NCBI taxonomy): Eukaryota > Viridiplantae > Streptophyta > Pinopsida > Pinales > Pinaceae > Picea > Picea mariana. The sequence continues at coordinate 72,765 of JASDQU010501773.1, read as the reverse complement.
CCACCTTACTTGCCTTGCATTAAGATCTGGTTGGTTAAACAAATATTTTACCCCACTATTATCTGTCAATAGTAGAAACTTTCTACCCATTATGTAGTGTCACCACATTTTTAAGGCGTGAATTACTGCTGCCAATTCTAAATCATGAGTGACATAGTTTTGTTCATGTTCCTTTAACTTCCGGGACTCATAGCAATAACATGTCCTTCTTGAGTTAGGACACCACCGAGTCCTTCTTTACTCGCATCAACAAAGACCGTAAAGTCTTTATCTGGGTCTGCTACCTTTAAAATGGGTGTGATCATTAATAATTCCTTCAACTTATTAAAACTATCTTGACACTTTTGTGACCAGTTCAACTTGGTCCCTTTCTTTTGTAATGATGTGATGGGGTAGGCTATTTTGGAAAACCCCTCTATAAATCTGCGATAATATCCGGTGATTCCCATGAATGACCGAATGTCCACTACATCCTTCGGTACCAGCCATTCCATAATGGCTCTTACTTTCTAAGGGTCGACTGCAATGCCCTCTGCAGAAATTATATGTCCTAGGTATTGTATCTTCTTTTGATAAAAATCACACTTGTCGAATTTAGCATACAGTTCGTGCTTCCTCAAAGTTTGCAGGACGATTCTTAAGTATTCTTCGTGTTCTTCTGTTTTTGAATATACCATAATATCGTCAACAAAAAACAGCATGAATTTGTCCAAGTATTGACTAAAAATACTATTCATTAAGCACATGAATGTGGCTGGTGCATTAGTGAGTCTAAAAGGTATAACCACAAATTCGTAATGTCCATATCTTGTTTGAAAAGTTGTCTTTCTTATGTCCTCATCTTTTATCCTAATTTGATGATATCTAGATCGTAAATCCAACTTCAAAAAGATCTTTGCCCCACCTACTTGATCGAACAGATCATTTATCCTAGGTAAGGGGTACTTGTTTTTAATAGTCACTTTGTTCAATTGTCTATAATTGATACATAGTCTTAGAGTACCGTCTTTATTCTTCACAAAGAGGATTGGTGCTCCCCATGGTGAAACACTCGGTCGGATATACTCTTTGTCCAATAACTCTTGTAGTTGTATTTTTAATTCTCTCAATTCTGGTAAACTCATTCAGTAAGGTTCTTTCGAGATAGGGGTTGAACCAGGTAGTAGGTCTATGGAGAAGTCTATTTATCTTCTAGGGGTTAATTTAGTTATTTCATCACCAAATATGTCTTTGAAATCGTGTAAAACAACAAAGTCTTCCAATTTAGGTGTGTCTTCCTTTTCTAACAGGTTTGTTACTTGGATGGCATAAACTTGACATCCCTTTCTCATAGATGACAAATAATAGTGGGGTTATGGACTAGGATATGCAAAGAATCGACAAATTTATCTAATTTTTAAAATGAAGGAGCATGATGACTTCATTACTTAAGTGTAGTATGCTCACATTCTTGGTCTCTTCACCCATTTTTACGATTTTCAAGGCATTCTGTATACTAAAGAAAACAAATTATTTTCCAAGACCATTAAAGAATATGTCATTATATGGAAGAACCTTCCAAAACAAGATTTGTCTTTCGAAATAAAAACGTTTTACCAACAATATCCCTCATCACCCTTACTCTAAGAACAAACAAATTCTAAAAGGATAGGAAACATTATTTACCTAAAAATAACATAGATAAATAACAAACACACTATATTCAAACTATAGTATAATTTAAAACATAATAATAATAAACAATAAATATAATATATAAATAAATATTTTATTAAAAAGACAAACCTTTTCAATAAAAAGGTACAAGACCCAAAATTAATTTGATTGCAGATTCTCTCCATCCAAAAAATATGAAGCAAAATCAAATGTTGATTTTGATTTATGTTGACCTCCCTCGTCTTTATAGTTAAGTGTCTTTGTATAACTAGCTACAAAGACACTTAACTATAAAGACGATTATGACACTACTAGAATGGCCCAAGGTATATAGCTATGTCAAGTATATAGCTATGTCTACGTATTTGTTTATATAGGCACTAGGTTCCGTGCTTCATTATCATGCCTGCCAATAGTAATTAGATATATGCTTATTACAGATCTATCGTGGAAATGTATTGACTCGAACTAGCTTAGATCTACACTATGTGGCAGATAACGTCCCAATTTCATTCATAAATCTGAATGTGTACTTGCAGAAAATACTTACTTCCTATACATAGACTAGTTTGAATCTGGTCATGCCTAGATGTATACACCAGAAATTTCGATGTACAGAAAATACATCTATTATAACGGAAATCCAATTACAAAACAAAAGTTACTTCCAGAATTTAATCACACAAGTCCATTCTATTATTCTAGGAAGAAGTCAAATAATTTCTATCTTTCGTACAGATTCTAATTCAATCATAAAGGGCTGCTCAGGAATTGATTTCAGAAAATGATTTACAAACTATTCTGTAGGAAAGTGGACTGCACATATTCATATAATCAAACAGTTTCGCTCAGGTTATTGTATTCATACAGACTTTAATGATTACGCTACCTCTATAACTAATTCACTCCATAGAGATAGAAATAATTCAATTTAGATACAGTAAAAACATTACATCAGATATACGATCATTCAAACAAATGCATTACAACAATTAGATGTAATCACTCAATCAGAGAAGGGAAAGATTGCATATCTGAAACAACTCGCGGAAAGACAAAAGGAACAACCACGTTCCTCCCAACTGTAGAATAGGGCAACCAAACTACTTGCCCGATTCACCCCCTAGCCTGACCATGAACCCATGAGGGCGAACTTGGAACCTCCTCCTCAGCAATGTCCTTCAATTTCAGTAGTCTCCTCTTGCCTCACACTCAATCAGTATTGTTCATAACAACAAGAAAACCAATAGTGTTTTCCTAGCATACTAGGCAGTGTCCTGCCTCCTCACATATGCTATTTATCCAAACAATTCTTTTTGCCTAGGTCTTTTCCCTCTCTTGGGAATTTTCGCAGCTTTCTAAATCCCTGATTTTCAGGGGCTTCCAATGGCCAAATCCCTAATTTTCCACTTGTAACAATCATCCCTGAGGTAGTTCCAACATGTTCCCCACTCGTGGAGTCATGGTCAGCTGATTTCAACATGGTTGTTCCATTTGTCCTCCTGTAATAAATAAAATATTATGTTTTCATACAAGTTTCATAGTCAAATAGTTGGTTGGGTCAAATCATATATCTTCCCAAAAGTCATAATAATTAATTACAATTTACCAAATTCGAAATTTGGAATTTCCATAAATGGCAAAAATTTTCCAAATTCGAATTTACCAAAAACGGAATAATTTTTCTAACAATTTTCGAATTCAAAGAAAATTTATTTTTGGGGATGTCACATTATGGCTCTTCAAAAAAATTGAAGCCAAAATTTCCTTTTGATTGTTTAGATGTCTTTCACACGAAGGACACATCATTCTATTGCAATCTGTCTTAAGCAATATTCCGGTTTACTGGAATTCCATTGCCATGGTGCCTAAAGGAATTCTTACCAAAATCAGAAAGCTCAAGTTTCACTTCCTCTGGACAGGCAATAGGAACTCAGATGACATCCTTCTCATCAAATGGTCCAGTATTGATTAGCCTAAAATTCTGGGAGTGTGGGGGATCAAAAACATCTATCTATTCAGCATTGCTTTAGTTGCAAAGAATCTATGGTGGCTAACTCACGATAGTTCGCTATGGGGAAGGGTGGCGGCCTCAAAATACTTCACTAGTATGTCTATGGTGGATTGGTTTCGCATTCCATGCAAATCAGTTGCAAACAACTCTGATGTATGGAAGGAATTTGTGGAAGCTTTCCCCCTTATCGAGAACTCTGGGGTATGGAGAATTGGGAATGGAAGATGTGTTAGGATAGAGGAGGATCCTTGGGAAGGCTCCAAGGGGGATTTCAGACTCTCCAAATATCTTCTTCTTCTCTGTACAATCAAGGTATTTTCTCTCTATGGGACACAAAATACCATGTCTTCAACATGTTCGTTTAGAGTGAATAGAAGTTTGATTTGATGCTTGTATTGGAGGGTGTCCTACTGGAAGAATGGAAGCAATTTGTTGGAAAACTTCTCTCCAACTTCATCAGGTTTGTCGAAGATGAGGAAGATTCCCTTAGATGGTCTAAAAATCCACTTTTCGGTGCTTTCACCACAAAGCTTGGATACAAAACTCAAGAAGAAGTTGAATTTCTTGGGGAGCATGTGTGGTGGTGGGATAAATTATGGAAACTAAATTCTTTAATCAAGACAAAAATACCAATGTGGTTGGCTCTTCAAACTAAGCTCTTGACATGAGACAATGGTCTCAAATGAGGGTGGATCAACCCTAACATATGCACATTATGTATAGGAGATGCATAGTTAGTACAACATATTTTTGTCTCATGCCCCTTCACGACACAATTTGCTCATCGGTTGGTAAAATTTTCAACCCTAACACTCGTTGGATGATGATGAGTTTAGAAGAAGGGCTTAAAGCATGGTTGGATGATGAATCTGTGAAAAGTTTTGGATCTCTTCCATGTTTTTTTGTTTACTTTATCTAGTGGGCGCACAACCTCAACATTTTTTAGGATAAGCAACTCTCTGGTGAGGTGGTGGCTAGTATGGTGGGTAAGCTCTCACAAGAATTTAAGTGCGAGCCAAAAAAGGGGAAGACCTGACAATCAGTCATGCCCCCTCTAGACCACAATATCTTGTGGGGTTTCTTCAACAACACAAGCTAAGGGGAATCCCCCCCCGAGTGCAAGATTGGTATGGTTTTCCATCTAAATGCCTCCCACTACTATCACATATGATATGCACCAAGTTATGGTTCAAATACTAACGTAGAGTTTGTAGCCATTTGGTCATTGTTGTTCTTTGCTCGAATGCTACAAGTGAACAAACTATATATCTTGGGGGACTCCATGGTGGTTATTGATTGGGCTAAGAACAACCTTCATGTGCAAGTGGTTTGTCTCCAATTGTTGCTACAACAAATCCAGGATTATCTCCAAGAATTTGAATGGACCTCCTTCTCATATATTTAGAGGGAATTAAACTCATGTGTGGACGACCTATCCAAGGAAGCTTCGACTCTATCTGAAGGCTGGTTTATTGCTCATGAACTCTATGATGGTTCAAGTTCTCTAGAAAATGTCTTTTCAATTTTAATTTTTTCTTGATTTTCAATCCATTTAATCTGTATTTATTAAATATATTTTGGTATAATAATGATGATGAAATGGTAATCAGTAGTACTAGAGTTGCTTTTCTAGACACATCATTAATAAAAATAAAATATTTATATAAATTTTAAAAATAAAATTTCTATTACCCCTTTTTTTTTAAATTGTAATTTATTAAAATTATAAACATAACATATATGACACATCTACCTTTATTTGAGCTATATTAATTTTAATAAATGTTTTTTAATTTTCTTTCTTCTCGCATATTCTAATTTTTTAATTAATATAAAAAAAAATACTACTTTAATGATCTTCACCCAAATCCAAGATATATGATCTGAATCAAGGAAATATATTAAGTGTGTAAAAGGTTTTAGAAAAATAAAACCACATACCTCAGTGTTTTCCATCAAATAAAAAGTTACATGACCGTGAAAAATGTTAATTGCTCGAGGATATCATATTAATTGAAAACGAAGAAATGATATAAAGTGATGAGGGACATGATTATGGTTACATCCACGCCATAGGGAACTCCCGTTGTTAGCTGTCAACAACGGGAGTAGCGGGTCCTTACTCAATAGTAATGGCCAAGTGTGACGATGAGTAAGGGGTAACTATGGAAATTTTTGTTTGGTAAGAACACATTTTTTGATGAATTTCTACCTAATGAGTATGTTGTCGAGGGAAGAAATCAAAATCAACATTTGATTTTGCTTCATATTTTTTTTGGATGGAGAGAATCTGCAATCAAATTAATTTTGGGTCTTGTACCTTTTTATTGAAAAGGTTTGTCTTTTTAATAAAATATTTATTTATATATTATATTTATTATTTATTATTATTATGTTTTAAATTATATTATAGTTTGAATATAGTGTGTTTGTTATTTATTTATGTTATTTTTAGGTAAATAATGTTTTCTATCTTTTTAGAATTTGTTTGTTCTTAAAGTAAGGGTGATGAGGGATATTGTTGGTAAAATGTTTTTATTTCTAAAAACAAATCTTGTTTTAGAAGGTTTTTCTATTTAATGACATATTCTTTAATGGTCTTGGAAAATAATTTGTTTTCTTTAGTAGAGAAAATGCCTTGAAAATGGTAAAGATGGGTGAAGAGACCAAGAATGTGAGCATACTACACTTAAGTAATGAAGTCATCATGCTCCTTCATATTAAAAATTAGACTCCTAGTTGTATAGTTGATAAATTTGTCGATTTTTTGCATATCTTAGTCCATAACTTCACTATGATTTGTCATCTAGATGTATTGTAGTTAGTTCAGTCCTTCTTAGGAGTTGAAGGTTGCCTATCCTTAAGAATTGAGTCTCTCCATCCATGGAATTGACCATGATGAAAAGCAAGTGGAAGAACCTTGGTGCAAACTCTAGATGATTCAAAATCTTTGGTGAGAAAAATAGATCCATTAAAACATGTAGCTCCCTCAATTATAATGTCATGGTTGATTGCAGATTCTGATGAACATGAGTCAATAATGATAGTTGTGTCCCTTAGCAGATGGGGAAAATTGAGCATCTAAACAAGGGGTCTCAGAGCACCATCATTCAAGAACAAATGCCTCATGAATGGCTTGGAAGAAGGCGTGATCGTGTGTTGAGGAGAGAATATGTTTGAGAAGCCAATTAATTTAGTATTGTATTCATCATTCTTTGATTCAGATATGCTTATAAAATGAGGCACTGAGATTTGCACCCCATGATTAGGCATCACCAATGTCAATGTGAATTCAATACCAATGTGATTCTCATCTAGTTTAGTATTTCACCCTTCCTTTATTAGTGACTCTAGTGTTCTAACCATTTCATCAATCTCAACTTCATATGAGAAAATACTATTGTTTTCCCTACATTTGTTATCATTCTGACATTGTTGAAATTGAGTTTCAATTTCAATAACCTTCTAATTGTTTTGTTGCACCATTCTTTAGTATGTTTTTTTCCAATGCTAAGACATTTTATATATTTTCTAGAATTGTAGACCGATCTCTCCTTTTGGTTTTTAATGAGTCAATCATTACAAAGAGGATTTGATGATTCTTTGTAAACTATTTTTCTTGCACCATTCTTTAGTATGTTTTTTTCCAATGCTAAGACATTTTATATTTTATTTTCTAGAATTGCAGACCGATCTCTCCTTTTGGTTTTTAATGAGTCAATCATTACAAAGAGGATTTGATGATTCTTTGTAAACTATTTTTCCACCAATTTCAACTCAGACAACTCTAGAAATGAGAATACAACAAGGTAAAAATCATGTTGTTGGTGGGAACTTGAATCAATTGTAGTAAACATGAGTTTTATTTCTATCACAGTGACAACACTCTGTGTATATTCATTTTCATCCATGAGAGGTTTGTCCTCATCCACTATTTCTTGTACTAGGAGTTTGATGTCAATTCCTTCATTTTTATGAGCAGTTTCTTGCTCTTCTTTAAGTTTTTTCACATCAATGTGTTTCTCATCAATTTCACATTCCTTTTTAATTTTTGGATAATCTCTATCCTGGAATCTTGAGTTGTTTGTATTTCCTAAGAAAGATATGCCTAGTACTTCTCTACATGAGAGTGACAAAAAATGAGGTGTGAATTTCTCCAATGTTCTCATTATTTTATTAAACATGTCCATGTTCTCACTATTTACTTTCTCTTTTTCAATTTTCTCTTATCTTCTAAATGTGATTATATTATATTTTATAATGTAATTTTTACTCTTTACCTTATTTAGTCAACATTTCAATTAATTATTCATGTTACTAGTTAATTCCAACCTCAATGCTATCCAAATCCAATTCAGTTATAAAAAAGTAACACTTCTAAGTGAATCCAATTAACCATTTCAATTATAAAAAAGTGTTATATGGAGACGATAGATTTTTCATTATAATTTCCAGATAACGCACATGTTGTTGTAAGAGTGGAACGCCATGGAATTGAGGTTATGTATAACGTTTTTATTACACACTTACCAACCTATTCTAAAAATTAAGTATCCATGTGGTTGTAACTCCCATTTTCAACATATTTTAAAGCTTGTTTTTTTTCACTATTTTTCCTTTACTTCATGGTATTTTATCGTTTTAAATGACTTTTCTCACCTATTAATATTTTGAGACCAAACAACTTCGTACCTACTCCATGATAATGAAATATGGAAAATTCTTTTACCAAACGATTACATGATAATGAAATTTGGAAAAAAAATTAAACGAAAGATTCACTTTATAAAAAAATATTAGTATACTTTATAAAAAAAAATAGTTTAAAAGTATTAGATTTACAATTTAATCCAATGAAGATGCCTTATATACTTATATCGCTAATGCTTCTATTATTATATATTATATATTGATTTTGAAAAAAATATAATACTTACAACAAATTTTATATATATATATATATATATATATATATATATATATATATATTATAAAAAAATTGACATTATTTTGATGTAAATGTTATGTAAAAATATAGTTTATATCAACAATAATCAAAACTATATTTTTACATACATTATATCAAAATAATTTTGCGCACACGTGCGCGCACGCACGCACACACACATTAATTTCATCATGTGTATGTCATCGTGCTCCAACACTTTCACAATTCTTTTTTTTAGTTTCTTAATCATAAGGAAAGTAATTATGAAATTTCTAGAAAAGTAATTAGTTTTTTCCCCCCTAGATCCCCCCTCTACCTCCTCTCACCCCTTCTCTGGTTGGGCTTACCTCTCCCTTTCTCCACCCTCTCAGGGTAGCTATCTCCTTTGTTGAGGAACTATCACCCTACCATTTATAATCATTTGTTTTACTTCTAAGTGAACCATCACTTTGTTATCCTAATTGCAAACTCATTCAATGATTTTAGCATTTCTAAACCATGGGAAAATCTGCTCATCCTCTCTCTAGATGATGCCCTCATACAGATACCATATGAGCTCATCTACATGAATCTCCAACTTGTTGAACATCTCTTTCCTATATGCATTTGGTCATAGTCAATCCCTTCAATCTTAGTGGAGAAGTCACTAATTCATTGGTATTGATGTGGGTCCTCTACACATCCTCTACTCCTACTGATGGGAAGTGCTCCCACACATATGCCTACAACACTAATGCACATTTTTTTTTCTCTTCCTAATTGAACTTGGATAGCATGTTCTGCATGGAGGCATATAAGCTTCTGATAGTCTAGATGCCATTTGGTGCATCTAGTTGTAATATTTATCTTAGTGAGGGATACATACTTAATATTTACATGATGGCATTCCAACTGTTCCTCCTTTATTAGTCTTTGTACACTATAGTGATTTCTATTAGTCCTTTGTTCAATTTTGAATTTTATTAAAAAAAAACAAGTTCTATCCTTTAACATATTAACATTGATTTCCTTGTCACTAATATTGTTTCCCCGTGCACTAAAATGATTTACAAGTATAGTAACATGGTTGTAAACTTGCACTCTCCCCCTATCATAATGCCAAAATAACCATTAATGGTAGTGGGGTTAATGTCATTGTACATAGTATTAATGTGACTATAGCTTGTAGTTTGATTCCCACAAAGAAAAAACTATCGACCCACAAAACCTATCCTTCCCCTTTGGTCCCATAGTCCACACCATGTCCCAAATTTTTCACTTGAGGCTATATCCAATGATTATTTTTCACATGGATCCTTTTGGTACCAATTTTGACTTGATCCATGTACAAATTGGAAATAAATTTGATGTCTTAGGTTTTCCTTGTGAAAAATTAGGGAATCCAAGATATGGGTGAAAAAGGCATGAATTTTAACATGGATTTAGGTAGTGAGGCCTACCTCATCTCATCATATACAATATCTCCTCACCATCCTCTCTCATAACTTGTTAATCCATCATAACAACATTTTTTTTGTAATGCATTTTCTTCTTTTAGTGACTCTTGATAAATGTTGAAAATGTTTCATTGTTTACCTAGCTTATCCTTTTATAGGGTAGTGTTTTGCATCTTTTGGTGTCCCCATTTCTTTGGCACACAAAAAAATATGTCCATACTAGTTTATTGAAAAACGTGAAATTGTGAGGGATTTTGACCCCTTGATCATACTTGTGTGGTATTTTCTTTTCTCTTTTCACCTACTACTGTAACTCTTTTTATCTTATTTGTTTTAGGTCCCCTTGTCCTACAACTTCTCAATATAGTCCAAGGTGTTAGCTTAATTGGTTATCACCCACATTCTTGTTCATTTGGTAGTTATGTGTTAGTAGGAAGTTTCAATTCCTCTGGGTGACATGCACTAATGTACGTCGATAGGTTTACTAAGGAAGCCATCTTGGAATGAGGGGAAGCATCCCTTGAGTTTCCCTACAAGGTTTTTCTTGGAAAAAAATACTATCTTCGTGAGATATCCATTTCTCATAGAAATACACCATTAATAATCTATCAAGATAGTGATCATATTTGTGTAGCAAATTTCTCTTATGTGTTTGTGCTTACTAACCCTTTTCCTCACCTTGTTCATTCATGTCCCTTCAAGGGAAGGTTTATTTCATACTTATTATTCCTAAGATGTGTTATCTTTCATGCATATTATTAGAGAATGTTGTCTTTTCACACCTATTCTTCTAAGATAAGGATACCTTTCATGCATTTTGTTGTTAGGTATGACCTCCCCTCATGACTAATCTCATTAGTGTTGGAGAAATTTCTATTTTCGACACACTAGTTCAGTGGGAGTTAACTGACTAGTTCTATTTTAGACTTTCTATTTTTACCATCATTATTATGCATGCATGCATTCCTAAGGAAAACTAACTGCTTGATTGCTTTTCTTAATTATGAAATGTTTTTCCCTATATATGAGTGTATTCTACTCATTCATTGTATCATATTGATCATGATCTATGTATCAATCATCAACTCATTGGAGTAGTGTGAATATATTTTGTCATTCTTCCATATTGAATCTCTCTTACTTTCTTGATAAGTTTTGTTTGTACTTGCTTTAGCTAGATATCTTGTGCAGGTTTCCATGAAACACTGACATGGTATCAGAGCTATGATGCTTGAAACAAGCCAAACAAGCCAAAGAATAAGAAAAATCGGGGTTTCGGCGAGCTAAATCCGTGGTCTTAACTTTCATCATTTATTCCTCCCAACATATTACGTTTTGGAGRAAACAACCTACWTGGAAAGTAAATCGGCCCATTTTGGAAGTGGGTTTTCAACCGTTTGGCAAGATTCTTCACCGTTTGCTTAGAAAGTAAGATGCAAGATAGCCTCCTAAAACTGATACGAATCTGTGGCCGTACATTTCTACAATGTTTGCTTCCAAAAATATTAAGTTTTTGAGGAAATGGCCAATGCAAGAAGTAAATCGACCCATTTTGGAAGTGGGTTTTCAACCGTTTGGCGAGATTCCTCGCTGTTTGCTCAGAAAGTAAGTCACAAGATTATCTCTTGAATCTGATACAAATTTTCACTTAAAGTGTCATTTCTTCCGTGATTTCTTAATTTTTCACTTGCAGATTGAGAGTAAATTTTTAGGGGTTCTTAGAAATAGTGGGAGAGATGGATATGACAACTATTATACAGTCAAACTTGGTGGTAATCCTCACACCATACAATTATTTTGATTGGAATCCCAAGGCAACATTCCAACTCAAGAGAAAAGGACTATATAATTTGACGATGGTGACAGAAACATAACCTACATTAGCGATTGAGAAGATGAGATGGGAGAACCGTAAGGATGAGGCCACATGACTACTTCTTGAGTTAATATCCACTGATTTGTGGTTTCATGTTGCCACATGCAAGACTCCAAACTAGATCTCGACCACCTTGGAAGGACTCTTTGGAAAGCAGGATGAGATGCGAGGTCATATGCTTGAGGTAGAGTTGAATACCTTAGACCCTAAAAGTTTTGATAATATACAAGATTTTTTTACTGAATTTAAATCTTTTTTATTAAGCTTGGGTGAATGTGGTATTGATAAGTCTACACAAGAGAAACAACTTATTCTAACAATCTTGGCCAAGCTAGGACCAGAATACGCTGTATATGTCTCCAATTTCCATTCTGGTAGATGTCTTTTTGGAGCAAATTGGAAAATACCTACGTTGACTCAGTTCATTGAGTCTCTTACATAAGAGCAGACAAAACTCATACAAATGGGCCTCATGAAAGATCCCAAAGCACATGCACTCACCTTGCATGATGGAAAAGGGTCATCCAAACAGAACGGGAAGGAGGGATATTCCAAACCCTTTAATGATTCTTCAGGTTCCAAAGACTCTTCAGATTCCAAGAAGAAGAAGAAGGGAAAGTAGTGCACTTACTGCAATAAACCGAATCATGAATAATCCACATGCATGAAGAAACATATCGATCTTACGGAACATTCACTTCAACAAAACAACCTTGGAAACTTCATTCTAGAGGGAGTCAAGAAGCAGAAGGAAGAATATCATGCTCCTAAGAAAGGTAATCATCATGCTTTGGTTGCAATTAATTCTTCATCTGATTCATGGATTATAGATTCTGGTGCATCCCATCATATGGTAGCGGAAGAGGAAGTTTTATCTTCTTTGAGTCCATGCTCAAGACCCCCTATTCTCATGGGGGATGATACTCCAGTAGCAGTAGCAGGAGAAGGGAGAGTGGAACTCCACAATGACAGTTTTGAGAATGTTCTACATGTTCCAAAGCTTTCTATGAATTTGCTCTTAGTTTATCAGATCGCTCAGAAATGTAAAAAGGTTGAATTTACATTAGATTCAGGTTCAGTAATTGACATGCATGACAATTCCATTATTGCAATTGGTGAGGTGGATCACAAGTGAAGGTTGTATAAATTCACTAAGTTTTCTGACGATGAATCATCTATTCTACTTACACATAAGGAGACTACTTTGCATGCACCTCCGATGCAACATGCATATACTCTTGTTCTTCCATCAGTTTCAGACATCAGAGATGATGCCATGCACTCAGATTCTGTACATGGACATAAGCAGGTAGTACAACCAGATAAGAAGCCAATGCCGAAGCTTCAGCAGATGCCCAAGAAGGCATAGACCACACTTAAGGAAGAAGACAACCTTGCAGGGAATCCATTGGATTCGAGCATTACTCGATCTCAGCATGAGGAGCCTTCTCATGTACTTTCAGCTTCAAAACTTGCGATGCCCATGCATTGCT
>JASDQU010501773.1:40882-59032 GCA_032191745.1 Picea mariana | reverse complement strand
GGGGGGTTTGTTCCCACGTGGTTTTCCCTCTTTCCTCACTTTTATTCAGTGTTCATTAGTTGCAGTACATGAGTACCTAAAATGGCCTAGTAGCTGGGACTCATTTTTTACTCCATAGTGATGTTCAGAGGGGGTGTTGGAGAAATTTCTATTTTTGACACACTAGTTTAGTGAGAGTTAACTAACTAGTTCTATTTTAGACTTTCTATTTTTACCATCATTATTATGCATGCATGCATTCCTAAGGAAAGCTAATTGCTTGATTGCTTTTCTTAATTATGGAATGTTTTTCCCTATATATGAGTATATTCTACTCATTCATTGTATCATATTGATCATGATCTATGTATCAATCATCAGCTCATTGGAGTAGTGTGAATATATTTTATCATTCTTCCATATTGAATCTCTCTTACTTTCTTGATAAGTTTTTTTTGTACTTGCTTTAGCTAGATCTCCTGTGCAGGTTTCCATGAAACACTGACAATTAGGTAAGTTTCCTTTCACCCTCACTTCTCTTAGGGAAGGTTTCTAATGGAATGTTTGAGTTTTTCTCTTTTTCTAAGAAAATTCGACCTAATTGGTTACCATAAGATTGAGATTCATCAAGTTTAGATTTTTTTTTGGAATTCGAACAATTTTTTGAGTTAAGTCAAATGAATCCTTTGAGGCGGGGGGGGGATATTATGTCTCTTGTTTCTAACCAAAACCTTCATGGATTTTATCGAGTAATCATTGATTTTAGGGCACCTCTAACAAACCAATGCTAGATAAATGGATTCCTACATACTCCCCTAATATTAGATCCAATTTGTCTCCTAGACCATCAAGTAAGTGAAGATATGAATATAACCCCCTCTACTATTTACTTTCTCATATTTCCTCTCATATAATACTTGGTATTTCCTACAGGATGAAGTGGCATATGTGAAAATTTCTTTCATAGCTATTGCTCAAATTTTCCCTTTTGCTTCACATTTTATTATTTTGGTTACATCATGCTCCTAGCATTTCCATGTGATTGATTGGTGATTTCATTGTTGTTTGTGTGCACTACATTGCTTGTCTACATCATTGCATATTCCCACATATGGCACACACATAATTCATCCCTACACTTCCATAGGGATCAAAGTGTCATCATGTTTCCTTATGAACTCAAATCAATGAATGGTGTTTGTGTACATATTCTAGGGCATTATGGCCTCCTATCTAGGCCATATGTGCAACATCCCGATCATCTCACCCATCTTTCATTTTTCTCATGTTTTCATAGGGTAGCTTGCATGTTTTGACTATTACTATCTCCTTTTACCTTTCATTGTAATGTTTCATTTTTTGTCATGTTTGTGAGGATTTTATAGCACTTCAAGTCAACTCATAGTGAGTTTATTATGTTAGATCTGTTGTTCATGAGATTAAACCTAAGGCTTAAAGAATAATGTCAGGCATCATAAATATAAAGGGACGTTTTTAAAGGTGTTTTTCCTTCCGTTAGTTATATAAGAATTAATCCTCAAATGAAAATAATGACAGAACATGACAGAGGCCGTAATTTGTCGTCTGAGTCGATTTATAAAATCAAGTGATATGAGGGAAACTTACAAAAATGTTAAACAAAGTGAGGCATCAATGAAATATGAATCTTACCTTGTTCACAATAGAAGAAATAAAAGAATGCACCCTTGTAAGGATATGAGATATAGTAATCCAAGTAGCTCATAGGTCTTGTATTTACTTATAGCAAATACAGAGGAAAAATTGTTTGTTTATCAAACAACTAATAAAATGTGACTACATTAGTAGTAGTACTGAATTGCAATCACTCACTTATCAATGGATAACATAAGGGAAACAATAAATGTGGAATACAAGAAGAGAACATAACTCAAGCTGCACAAAAATTGGAATCCCTGTCTACACTTGTATTAATTCTCACAAAAGGAGATTTTTTCCTTATTACATCTGGCAAGAAGCATCTTGTGTTAATTCTTCAGACTATGTATTTATAAAAAAATGTTCTCAACCCTAAACGGTTGGAATTCTCATAATTTCAAAAACAGTAAATATTACAATTTGTAGAATTGGAAGAGTTTCATTCTCATCTTCTATGTCCCTTCGCCTTCTTGGAAGAGACATTTTTTTTTTCATCCTCCAGCTCAGAAACAACTGGCCTTTAATAATGACTTGTATACATGATATGCACATGTTGTCTCATTTGTTTCCAGACGTGGTGGATTTCCCTTGCTCGACACACTGAACACATCTGCCTACGAATTGCACCACCAACCTGGAAGGCTCTGTTGTGTCTTTTGCCTCAAAAGTATATAACTTATTTTCTATGTGAGGAAGCATATCTTCCATTCTCCTTACTTCTAATGATATAGACTGTAGTTGCAGGCTAGGATTGACTATCCACTCATTAATCTGGATAATATCAATTTGTTTCAATTGCAGGATTGTGGCCCGGGCTTCTTCCATGCTCGTATTGGAAGTAAGTTGATGTTTTGCAATGTCAATTTTCCTCAGGGGTTTAGATATACTGTCTATTTCAATGTCCATTGATTCTTTGTCGAGTGAGGAACAATCTTCTTCACAAGCTTTCTTCACTTCCTTGGCTAATCTCTTACTTTCAACTATATTAGCCTCCCAAGTTTTAAGTATTATATCATCTTGAGTTTGTTCTTAAAGGAAAAATCTAGTGACATTGGATACTTCTTCCTTTGCTGAAGATAAAACGGCCTCTTGGAATGTCACTCTAGCTGCAATGGCCTCTCTCTCCTTTATGCAAATATTAATTAAAGAATCATCTGTCGACCAGTAATAATTTTGAATAACTTCTTGTCTGATAAAAAGGTTTTGCTGGGTTGATTCCAGCTTCTCCTGCACCTCCAAGGCCAGGCTTGGAAAACCGCCACATTCACTGTTGTGTTCTCAATCGATTTTATTTTAGCTTGGAGTTGTTTTACCAATTCTTCCTGTTGAATGGTCAGTTCCCTATTTGCCTATGAATTCTTATGCATTTCATCAAGACTGATTTTAAGTTGCTGAACTTCCTACCTGTCGCAAGCTCTTATATGCTCAAAACCTTTATTCATCTCATTTTTGAAACTCTATTCTACAGTCTTTATTTGGTTTTGCAATTGGCTCACCAACAAATCCTTCTGCTTCAATTGTTCTTTTAGGTTCCCAACTGAGTACCGGTTTGTTGTGGCAAAAGATCCCAATGAGTCTGCCACTTCCATAGGGAACTCTGCTTCTTCTAAGGCCTGACCATCATATAACACTCTGTGTCTCTTGACAGTCGCACCCTCCTTTTGGTGAGTTTCTCTTTTCACAACAACTCTCCTCTTCTTGCTAAATAAGATGTCAGAAGGGGGTATCTCTTCCACTGAAATAGGTGTAAGATATTCTATAAACACTACTTCGGCACTCGGGTTCCCTCTACTGTACTGTAAAGGTGTGACATATTGAATAGGGATGCTTATCTCGGTGGATGGTTGTTTCCCGACTGTGTGAGTAGCTGATTTGTCTGGTGTGGACAATGGTTTTTCTTCCCCCTTTTTTATCAAGGCCCAACTTGATCTTTAGTTCAATCATATGGTGGATTTGTCAATGTAGTGTCCCCCTTCTGTGTCAAAACCTCGATTTTTTCCAAATGTTCTTGAGCATCTTCTCCATCGTAGCTCCCTGTTTCTAAATTCTGGGTCGCAGTTTCCTGTGTAGCTGGAGTTGTTGGGGTTTCTCTCTGCAAGACTTTAGGAAGGCTATTTCTTCGGTGCCTTTGAAAATTATAGAATTCGGCTAATTTGTCAGGAGCCATAGTTTGGAGTCAGCTCAAAACTTCCTAATAATATCTCGCTCCTTGGAATATCTCATCATGTGGGGAATCTTCATGCTCATATATTTTTAAATTGGAAAGAGCCATGTGATTTCCCATGATCTTCTGAGGATCATGTTTCTTGAATTCAATATTGACAAGCTTGATGTCTTCCAGGGCCACGGCCTCTACTTTTGAGTGACCTAAATCTAACAGTGTGAACATACCAATATGCAAAGGAAAGGTGGGCCATACCTTTTTCTGTAACTTGGGTAAAGCATGCGGAGGGACAAAACATCCAAAAACGTTGATATAAGAGAACTGGTCTTCAATGTACCAATTTGTTATTTTTCCCAGGTTGGTAACTATATTGTCGAAAATCATGGGAGGTGGGCATCCATATATAGCAATATGCATTGGCACCACCACATAGTTACAGATTTTGTAGAAGAAATATTTTGTTTTATCCTCCCACAGCTTAGAGTGATAGAAGTGTATTGGTTTAGTGTTGGTTAGAGTCCAACTCCATCCCATCAAAGGAAATGGCGTTATGAAACAGACGACATCCATAATATAAGAAGACATGTAAAATGGGGCAGGTTTCCCTTTGGCTTTCAATGACCGATATTCTGTGATTTCCCTGACCAAGTTGTCTGATAATATTTTGACCTAATCAAAGGAATACCCCCTGCTACCATGTGCATGATTGGCACCCATGGTAATAAGAAATGAGCACAGTTTTATTTCCCAAAAAGCCGACATAGCATCATGGCTAGATACATCATGTCAGACTCTAATGAGGCGAAAGAATACATGCCATGGGTGTCTGCTCTAAATTTATCAGGACGTGGACACCATACCTTGATCAAGTTGGGTAGGTTCCTTCCATATTGCGCGCATTCTTTTATGTCAAAGTCCATTAAGAAAGTGGTATTATAAATGTAATTGGGAACTGGGGATAATTTGTACATCACCTGGAAATGTTCTGGTCGAAAATACCCAACTGCAACCCTTTGCTAATTGCATATACTCCTGGTCGAGAGGTCCACATTCTCCAATTCCCAACAAATCATATCATTATAAGGCATGAGCCTAGGCTGTGTTGCTATTCTATGCAGCTCTGATTGAGCAACATATTTCTATCTCGTAGCCTGGGTTTCATTCGCCTCGTTGCCTGAATCATCTGGGCAGTTGATCAATTCATATTGTAGAATATCAAATACCTGCGTCCAAGTTTTCACAGAATTTATGGTCCTGGGCGACATGTTTGAGAAGACGTTTGTGCTTGGGTTTGAGCTTTCACCCAACACTTTAGATATTTTACGAGGAGCCATGGTATCACAAGCTCAGATCTCTGTTACTTGTCACAAGAAATGCGCAAACTTATTATCTTGAAAACTTGTTGTCTTACAGAATGAAAATCAAACTTCAACATCTTTTTCCCCTTAATTGTATTGATTTTATGAATACCTTTACTGACAAAGAATTTACTTTCTTTCATGAAAAAAAAATTTACGCGGTGGTCTAGGATCTTATTTGAAATGATGGTTGTAGATTGATTATTGATGTCATTAATTTCTGGTGGTTTGTGATTAGAAGATTTGACAAACAACATTTGAATTTACCCGAGTTATGATTCAACGAAAAATTTATCACGAGATAATCCTCATTAATGCATTAGTTAATCGCATTTATCGTTAAGTATTTTTTGGGGTTTCAGACCTCGGGATATCCTATAATGGTTCAAGCTATGATTTCCGAAATGTGAAATCGTGAAGTGATTGATTAATTTTAATCATGTTTAACCCGTTAAATAATCGTATTTAACCTCAAGTATTTTGGGGTTTCGAACCTCGGGATATTGATAGCCGCTCGAGGCAGCATCCCTGAAATGCGAAATCGCGCAGGGATTAATTATTTGATAATCGTTAATTAACCTTGCTTAACGCTTAAGACATTTCGGGAGTTTGGGCTTTGTGAATCAAGGACATGATATATGGCGAATGCCTGAAATCCGAAATCACGAAACTATTTTTTTATTTTTCTAATTGGGTTTTAGTTTCTTTTTTGGTATTTATCACTTCATGTATTTGGTTAATTGACTTCATTTAAATATCCGACAGGTCACTTTGTGGAAAGATGCATCAGATATCAGGGGGTATATGTGTGTGGTGACTAGGATCTGTCGGATGCTTTTTGTGTATCGGGGTTTTGAAGGAGCGACATGTTAACACACTTGAAGCGCGAAACTCTGAAATCTGAAGCTTCGAAGACAGTCTCTAGATGTTTTGACCTTTTTAACATTCAAGCGGCTCCAAACATTCGAGGAAAAGGAGAAATGTTCGATCGATGGGAGAAATCAGTCGACGATGGACCTTGTGCATGCCTTAAGGCTTAAAAGTGGAAAGATTTATCTTTTGGAAATCAACTTCTAAGTTAAAGTGAAAGGATAGGAAAAATATTTAGGTTTATAATTTTAAAAGTGTTCCAACAAGATCATTTCTCTTTCCATGTGGTAAAATGTGGTATATGTAATTTCCATCTTGTATTAGCCATAAATTAATCCTTTCAATGTTAATTTTTGCATAAAAAATTAGTTATACCAATGAATGCCTTGGAACTCCCACAAGGACTCTTAAGACCCTATATGAGGGTGTCAACATAATCAATCAATTTTATTTTTTTAGTGTGTAGGTATTTGTTTGTACTTGTGCACCATATAATTTGATTTCTAGATGGGTGAGGCAACAAATGTTACATTAGACATAAACGACCCATGTATGTTAGAATTATGATATATATACAAATAAAAATCAATAAAAAAAATAGAAAAAATAAGTGTGTGTAGTTTCATCAACAATGAATATGTGGATCATATTTAAAAATGTGGTTGAAAACTAAGATTAGAACAGGGAGTTGGGAAAATGGATATGTTTTTGTTAATGTGGCTCAAACCATTAGGTTTTTCAATTTGAAGCTAAAACCAAGGCAACCAACTTATCCAACACACATGAATTTTATTTCATATATTCATAACTTTGCAAAAAATCCATCATTTTTAGCATTAGAACCTATTTTATGACCTATGTTTCATAAGGAAATCTTTAGAATTAAGACCTATTTTCCTCTCTTAATTACATATAAAATACTACTTGGGTGTCAAAGACCCCATAGAAAGGGGCATGTGTCATGGTTGGAGGCCTAGAAGTTTCATTTTCTTATGTAAGGTCATTTTTTCCCTTTTAGAGAATGGTCTGGGCCCCTAGACCCGTCACTAATGTACAAAACCAATTAACGTTAGACATATCCCACCTAGAAKCCAAACATCCCATAGAAAGGTCATATGTGGTGTTTGAATGCATCTCACGGGGAATTCACCTTGTTCACCAATATCTTATCATGTTCATTCTATTAGCACTCTRTAATTTCTCAGGCTAAAGACGAAATGGGCAAAGGTAACTACAAAACCACTTTGGAGTCAAGGATCTATCCCTCCAAGACTCAAAGAGGGATCTCTCTGTTCGATTTATCTTTGTTTGGATTAGATGTTAGGCTAGTTATAAGAGTACAGGGTTTTTGGTTTTTTTTTTAAATGTTTGGTTGGAACAGTAAGGGAAAAACCATTGGGAAATGGAGTCACAGAGGCCTAATCCAATCAAGGCAGGTTCTACAGGAAAAACTCACAGGGAAGGATAGGCACCTTTGTTGGATTCTTTGAAATTGTTGAATGATATGAAAGAAAAGGTGAGGAAAGAGGATTGTATCAGASCAATTAAGAATTCTGAAACTAACCCTCTAGTAGAAAACACAAAAATTATCCAAAGCTAGAAACAGAGTGTACTTTAAAACAAATTCTACTCATAATCTTCTATTGAATAATTCAGAAAGAAACCAATATGTAACAGGGAAAACATGTTACAGAAGAGACACTTCCCCAAAAATCTATGCCATAGGAATCCTGAAAAGCTTGACTTGTATTACTAAAATTTGATTAAAAGAGGTTTTATGAGCTTCTCTACAATATTGATCCTCCTAACAGGTCCCAAATGATCAACCCTTTTACATTTGAATTATAAAAATATATAGAACAATTATCCCCTAGGATAAGGAGGTCGAATTCAACAACCTGGCCAAAAATAGAAACAAATCCCTCAAAGTTCTGAACTGTTTGCCATGAAAAAAGAGTCGGACTGCTGAAAATAGGGGTCAACTCAGACACTTGTATCTCCAAAAATATGACATATGTGAAAAAAATGAAATATTTTCTTGTATATGAGCCTGTTATGAGTAAAAACCTCTCTTGTTTTTTCCAAATTCATCTTCAACTTTCCAAAACATCTTCCGCAAAAACATGTCAAAAACAGAAAAAATGGAAACCTGAAACATAGTGCTCGGAGATGGCTTTGATTATCCCAATTAATGATACTTTTACAAAAACTGAGAGAGGTTATTGTTCTTAATCCCAATATGGATAAAAACCTCTCTCGGTTTTTCAAAATTCCTTATGTTTTTCCCGAAAATGCTCTTGTAATACAGGTGGTAAAACTGTGCGAAAGCGGTTTTTGATTTGGGGGAAAAGTGGTTTTTGGAGGGGAAGGTGGTATTCCGGACCCCCCCTAGGGTGGTAAGTGGTATTAGGGGTGGGGGGTTCAGTAAGACCTGGTGGTGACATGTGTCCAAGTGAAAACCACTTTTCCCGGACCCGCCCTCCCCCCCTCGTTAAAGTTAGGATGGACAGGGGTTCCGGAAAAGATTATGGGCATTGATTTATTTTTTTAGGGATATGTGCATAAGGTACATGTTTTTTGTTTTTTGTTTTATGGTTTTTGTTTTTTACATTTTGTTTTATTTTTTTATTATTTAGTATTGTTTTGTTTTATTATGTTTATATATGTTTAGTTTTTGTTTTATGTATTTTTATATATGTTTTAAATGTTTTAATTATATATTTTGTTTTTATTTTTATTCTATTTTTGTTTTACGTTTAATTTTTATTTATTTTATTGTTTATATGTTTTATGTTTCTATATTGTTTTATTTTTTTAGGTTTTTTTTTTTTTAGTTTAATTATTTGATTAATTATTGTTAATTAGTTACAAGCCTAGGTTTCAATTAATTATTAATTAATTTATTATTAACAACCCTAACCTAGTTTTACTAATATAACTACACTAATCTAATTAAATTAACTTTCCTAAGATAATTAATATGAACAATGCCACTAACCATTTGTTATTAACCTAATGTTTTTAGCCTAAGCTTGTTTATTCATGTAGGGACGAAATTGGTGGAGGGGTGAAAAAATGAAGGGTGAGGGAATGAAGGGTGCAACAGGGTGATGAAGGATCGGGAGAAATGGATGGAGGGAGAAGTGAAATCAACCAAGCCCAGCAAGCCAAATTTCTTCATCATGAGAGCAATGCCAAATAAATAGCTGAAGAATAGAATCACCTATGATTATAGGACCCCTACATAGGATCCACCTGGGGATGGAAGCTCTTTCAAGAGGTGACAAGAACCACAAAAATCTAAACACACAGACTAATTCTTTATCCATTGGGTTGATCCCAAAACTTTATTATGCAACCTGTATCTGTTCTGATCTTTCAACTGAAACCAAATCAAACTGAAGACTGCAATTTTGAAATTGAGATTGAAAAACTGATGAAAGGGATGCTCAAAGAGCTGAGCTTATTTTCACTACTACCTACTCTATACTACTGAAAATCATGTTGAATCAAATAATACAAAAATTCCAATTAAGCCAATCAAGTAGTTGTTGAAACAAGTGGATTGCTTGACTTCTTGTCAGCACAATCACAAGGACAACTTGACCTTTTGTCCACAGAATCAAAAGTGCAAAGTGTAATGGCCACTGCTGAAAACATGATTGATCTTTTATGCTGAAAAAAACTTCCATGTAGTCTGCTATGGGATCAGGAAAGACACAACCTATTTCTTGACTTTCAACAAATTTATGGTTAGAATTGGGTATGACACATATGCTTTTTACATCATTATACAGTTCTTGATATAGCTGCAAATTTTCTGTTGAACTTTGAAATGAGACTCCTACTAAACTCGGCCATGCAACTGATTGTCTAATCATGTCTTGATCATAGCTTCTTTTAAGCTCGTAACTGAAAAATGAACCATGAATTTGACAACACAAGTCATCCAACACATCAGCTATTCGATCTTGCATGGACTGAGATGACTGTTTTATTGGTTCCAATACAAATTCCTGATTTTCTATGTGCTTATCATCCATGATATGATTAAAATTTTTCTTCAAAAACTGAAATGAATTGAAGGTTAATGGTATATAGTTATAATGCATTAATTCATCTTCTRTTTGAAGATCAATGTAACTCAGGGGMTGTAAATTTGGATCAAGAACAACTTCTATGTCATCAATGATATCTCCCACTGATTCATCAGAACATTATCCATCCYTACTATTGACAATTTGCTTATAGTTTTCTCTCAAAAACTGAAATGAAGAGAAACATAAGSGAATAAATCTTTCACTTACTCTAAGATTTGCTGCATTTTCCTCATTTTTGTCATAATTGTTGTGCAAARGATGATTGCCATATTTGATTTGTAACTAAGCTTCCTTCTCCCAAAAACATGCCACTGGTTTCTTTGAACAATCAACCTCTATTTCAACCACATAATCATCATCATACTGATCATACTTGGGTAGATTATCCAGGTAAGAAATGTCATCAAACATGCACATCATATCAGCTRGCTATTCCTCTGCAAGTTGAGTTGGAGTTCCATCTTTGACTGTGTTSTGAATTGAATACGTGAAATAATCATTTTCCAATCCATGATACCAAGGGTGAGCTGCAAAGTGTTTGGGAATAGTGACCCCTTCTGTCTCTGCAACTAACGGAACATGGTGTCTTTGAACAACAAGTTTTTCTCTTATGCTAATCCTATGCAACATTTCTTCCATGGTGCTTGTTAGAATGTCTAGATTTACCTCTGAGGATGTCAGATGCTCCTTTTCTTTGTTCTTTCTGCCTTCTGCCTCCAACTTTGAACTTTTGATCAACAAATGGGCTTTCACACTTATTGCACTATCTTGCATTTCTTTGAGTGTTATGGTGTTTCTTTCCCTCAACTAAAATGCCATTTTTAGATCAAAGGCATCTGGATAGTGTAAGAGATCTAAATCACGAGGGGGTTTTATATCAACAAGCATTGAATGGTAGACTTGATTGAATATGGCTCAAAATTGTTGCACTATTTCTCCTGGCTGTCTTTTCAAGTGATTATATTCTTCCAAAATGAGGAATGGGTTCCTCTTGATCGCCCATTGATCCAATAAATGCTTGCAGCTGGCAGATCTTTATACAATTTCTTAGCTCTACTTTGCAAATATAAAGCAAAAATCCTAATACTAACATCACAAACTGATTGAGATCACTAATGCTTGCAGCTGGCAGATCTTTATACAATTTCTTAGCTCTACTTTGCAAATATAAAGCAAAAAGCCTAATACTAACATCACTTTTTTCCACCTCAAAAAGGTCAAGATGATTTCCAAAACCTTAAATGTGTTTCTCAGCAGTGATGTAGCCATATTCTCCATCAAATATGGGGAGATATTTGAAGTGATTGGCAAGGAAATAATGAAGTATGGGAGGTAAGACAAGAGGCTTGTATATATCTTGGAATTTTATGGGTGTAGGAGTATGTACAGGGATTGTAACACTAGGCTTAACCTCTTGAGGCTCATCATGTTGAACATGCTCTTCATAAATTTTGGCAGTATGATCTGGATCAGGATCATGTGAAGGGAAGAAATAATTAAAAATAAAGCCTATCATNTTTTTTCCACCTCAAAAAGGTCAAGATGATTTCCAAAACCTTAAATGTGTTTCTCAGCAGTGATGTAGCCATATTCTCCATCAAATATGGGGAGATATTTGAAGTGATTGGCAAGGAAATAATGAAGTATGGGAGGTAAGACAAGAGGCTTGTATATATCTTGGAATTTTACGGGTGTAGGAGTATGTACAGGGATTGTAACACTAGGCTTAACCTCTTGAGGCTCATCATGTTGAACATGCTCTTCATAAATTTTGGCAGTATGATCTGGATCAGGATCATGTGAAGGGAAGAAATAATTAAAAATAAAGCCTATCATATCTTAGATAAACTTCCAGCTTAAATACCTGATCTTTTCAGATGTTCTGGTAATGTTTTAGGTTCTTCCTCCAGTGGAGTCTTTGAATTGGAACTGATCTCGAGTTGATTGGAGTCGCCAGTTAGATGATTCAACCTTATTGTGTCTGATCATTGTCCACCATCAGTAATCAGATCTGGAATTTGATACACTTTTCTGAGGAACTATCCCCAGCATGGTCGCCACTATGTTAACACTCTGTAATTTCTCAGGATGAAGAAGAAATGGGCAAAGGTAACTACAAAACCACTTTGGAGTCAATGATCTAGCCCTCCAAGACTCAGAGAGGGATCTCTCTGTCTGGTTTAGCTTTGTTTGGATTGGATGTTAGACTAGTTATAATAGTACAAGGTTTTTTGGTTTGTTTTAAAATGTTTGGTTGGAACAACAAGGGAAAAACCATTGGGAAATGGAGTCCCAGAGGCCTAATCCAATCAAGGCAAGTTCTACAGGAAAAAATAGCAGGGCAGGATAGGCACCTTTGTTGTATTCTTTGAAATTTTTGAATGATATGAAAGAAAAGGTGAGGAAAGAGGATTGTATCAGAGCAATTAATAATTCTGAAACTAACCCTCTAGTAGAAAACAAAGAAATTATTCAAAGCCAAAAACAGAGTGTACTTTAAAACAAATTATTCTCGTAATATTCTATTGAATAATTAAGAAAGAAACCAATATGTAATAGGGAAAACATGTTATAGAATAGACACTTGCCCCAAAATCTATGCCACAAGAAACCTAAAAAGCTTGACTTGTATTACTGAAATTTGATTTAAAGAGGCTCTGTGAGCTGCTCTACAATATTGATCCTCCTAAAAGGTACCAAATGATCAACCCTTTTATATTTGAATTATAACAATATATAGAATAATTATCCCCCAGGACCAGGAGGTCGAATTCAACAACCTGGCCAAAAATAGAAACAAATCCCTCAAAGTTCTGAACCGTCTGCCATGAAAAAAGGGTTGGAATGTTGAAAATAGGTGTCAACTAAGACACTTGTATATCCAAAAATATGACATATATGAGAAAACAGAAAGAGTTTATTGTATATGAGCCCATTATGAGTAAAAACCTCTCTCGTGTTTTCCAAATTCATCTCCATATTTCCAAAACATCTGCCGAAAAAACATGACAAAAACAGAAAAAATGGAAACTTGAAAAATAGTGCTCAGATATGGATTTGATTCTCTTAATTCCTAAAAACTGTATAAAAATAAAGAGAGGTTATTGTTATTCATCATGTTTTTGGAGAAAAACCTCTCTTGTTTTTTTTAAATTCCTTCTGGTTTTCCCGAAAATGCTCTCGGAAGACAGGTGGTAAAAATGTGCGAAAGCAGTTTTTGATTTGGGGGAAAAGTGGTTTTTGGATGGGAAGGTGGTATTCTGGACCCCCCCCTAGGGTGGTAAGTGGTATTGGGGGGGGGTCCGGTAAGACCTGCTTTCTTTTTTTTTTTCATTTTTGTTTTATGTATTTTTATATATGTTTTAAATGTTTTAATTATAAAGTTTTGTTTTTATTTATATTTTATTTTGGTTTTACGTTTAATTTTTATTTATTTTATTGTTTATATGTTTTATGTTTCTATATTGTTTTTTTTTTTTAGTTTTTTTTTGGTTAATTTAATTATTTTATTAATTATTATTAATTAGTTACAAGCCTAGGTTTCAATTAATTATTAATTAATTTATTATTAAGAACCTAGTTTTACTAATCTAACTACACTAATCTAATTAAATTAACTTTCCTAAGCTAATTAATATGAACAATGCTACTAACCATTTGTTATTAACCTAATGTTTTTAGCCTAATCTTGTTTATTCATGTAGGGACGAAATTGGCGGAGGGGTGAAGAAATAAAGGGTGAGGGAATGAAGGGTGCAACAGAGTGATGAAGGATCAGGCGAAATGGATGGAGGGAGAAGTGAAATCAACCGAGCCCAGCAAGCCAAATCTCTTCATCATGAGAGAAATTCCAAATAGATAGTTGAATAATCGAATCACCTATGATTATAGGACCCCAACACATTCATAAAGGGGGTTTTTTAATTTTGAAAAACAAAGGTCACTGTATTATAGATATTGGGGGGTATGTAGGGTATCAAGGGGTTTATAGGTACCAGGGGTATAAAAAGGGATATCTAGTAAAAATAAGGTTTTTATTTTTATTTTAAATAGGTATTGAGAGGGGTTCTCAACATAAGGATTTTGGGAGGTATTTATCAATATCTATTGAAATTAGGGGTATTATTTAATATCCCATGAATGCTCGTGCTATGACACGAGTTCACTAAGTGAAGAACCTGTGATGCATATTTCACCATGATTGAACCCAAGAAGCTTTGCTAAATTCCCAAGGCCCTTATTATATTTCCCTAACCATTGTCAAGATGCAAAGACCCATTAGTGTTATTGAAAACATCATTACGTCCCTTAGTAAACCACTCATAGTCAAAACATGCCCAAGAGATGCAATGTTTTGTGGATTTTAGGTGTTGTTTATGGAAATTGAGACTGAGAAGCATCATTTAGGGAAAAGGTCATTTTTGTTGTCGCTTGAACTTGTTTAGACCTTTAAACCCATTCTTGGTGGAAAAATGACCTAATCATAGCACCACCAACATGCTTGGAGGTAGTTTATAACCAACATAAGTCTAATGTGGTGGGTCAAGGACTCATCCATGATGCTTGAGCCTGAGAAAAAAAGGTTTAGGGATATAGGCTCTAGTTTCCCTCCATCAACTACGGTCACAGACTTGAGACTCATCCATGATGCCCAATACCTCATAATGGCACCCATATTCAACTTACATGTGAAAGACTCCTTCGAGACAGTTGGGATCATTATTTTTAGGTGTTTTTCATGGTTCTTGAGCTTGAGAATTTTTAATTAGGTCTTAAGGTCATTAATTTCCCCTAACCATGTTTATGCCTTAACACACATTTCTAGTGCACAAAACCTACTCATGTTTATGCCTTAACACACATTTCTAGTGCACAAAACCTACTCATGGTGCCTGCATCCCACTTAGATTCCAAAGACCCGCTACAAAGTTCATGCACGTTGGTTAAATTACTTTTTCAAGGATATTGATTTTGATATTGATATTGGTTTAAGAATACTATTATTGCAATACATTTGTTTCATTTTATGTGATTGGAAAGTCGGTTCTTGTTGTATTAGATCTTGTGAATATTAGTAACAAACATAATCGAGCAATGAGTCTGATAGAAAGAAGAATACCTTTAAAAAAAGTCAATGAACTAAGAGAAAATACAAAGTTGGTTATGGAAAAACATAGGTATCCATCAATGGGAACATTAATTCCTTTCAAAATGGATTCCACTGTGATATGTAATTCATTGCCACAAGTGAAGTATATGCATTCAATCGAATCCATTGTAATTTCGACATTGAGTCGGCCTCCAATCAATGTTCCATTAATAAATAGTGACCAAGTTGAATAAGACATGGAAATTTTGCAAGATGTTGAGTATACAAAGGGAGAAATTAGATAGACTAATTTTGTACAACCTTTTGGTGAAAATGATCATGTAAGCCATTGTAATTTTGACATTGAGTCGGCCTCCAATCAATGTTCCATTTATAAATAGTGATCAAGTTGAATAAGACATGAAAATTTTGCAACATGTTGATTATACAAAGGGATAAATTAGATAGACTAATTTTGTACAACCTTTTGGTGAAAAGGATCATGATGAGAAATTAGATGTTCATAATACCATCCAATATCATGTCATGTGCATTCCCAGTCTTGACCATCAGGAGAATGAAGTGCTATGATCTCTTGGTGAACTTCCATAATGTCATGGTGATGGGTTCCAAACTTTGGGTCCACCTTCCTTACCTCATCTATCTAGTGTGCAATGAAGAAATCCTAGACATTCTAATGTGGATGGAATTTATCTGTTGATACTCAAAGGTAAGTTATCTAAATGAACTATTGATTGGAAATGCAAAAAAAATATTAAAGACCATTTTAACTAAAAACAAATGATGCAACTGAGTCAATTATTTTTGGCCTTGTTAAATTCACATAGTTAAGTTGTTGTTAGGAAAATTATTGGCATAAGGATGGTTAAAATTTTAAATATCGCTGATCATGTTGTTATAAATATTTAGGTTGATTTTAATACAATTGGAAAGAATACTCATTCATAGGATTGTAATGTGGTTTGTCGTGTATTCTTAGAATCAATTGCAAACAAGGCCACAAGGCAATGCCACTTGCTCACACACACATCTAAAAAATTTAAAGTGAGTTCCAAAACCCTTCAAAATTATTGTATTAGAAGACAAATATTACATAAATTGGATCAAAAATATTATTAGGCCGTCATTGGTAGGCTACCTCATTCCAACATGAAGCTAATTGAAGATGTTATGGGAATAGTCCAAAATTTTTGGCATGAAAATACAAGGCCTTTGAACATCCAATCAGAAGGTTGTGATAAATTTAAGAAGAGTTTATAGTGACCATGAAACCCACATTAAAATTTTTATTGATATGACACAAATGTGGTTTTCAAGACAATCCATAAGACAAGAAGACCAAACACTAAATGAAACATAAGGAAAACAAAATGCATAACAAGAAGAGGAAGACAATGACGAAAAACAAGGTGAATGCAATGAAACCACAAGGGAGAACTTTGTAAATAGACAATAAAAATGAAAAATAAGTAGAGTACTTGGTCACCAATTACCTATTTTGAGATTACTTGCAAGCCCAAATTGGCAAGCCTGCCCATGCAAAAGGAATAAGTGAAGAGACCCTAAATGAATTTAGGGTTTCCCACTTCCATAAGATGAGTGGCATGGAATATTTGTGAGACTCCATCATTAAATATACAAAAAGTATGGTTTTATTTAGCAAGCCACGAGGTAATAATACCAAACACTAAATGAAACACAAGGAAAACACTGTGAAAAATGAGAAAAGGTAGAAAAAGGTAAAAAATGAAGTGAAGGAAGTGAAATCGCAAAGGACCTCTTGGTAAAAAGACAACAAAAATAAAAAAATAAGGATACATCTTTGTCACTACTTAAATTTTTTGAGACTACTTTCAATACAAAAATGGAAATCCCCCCCATGCACAAGGAAGAGGTGACTAGACCTTGAATGAATTTGGGGTTTCCCACTTTCATGGCATGGAATATTTGGGAACTTCCATCCTTATGCCTACCAAAATACGGTTGTTGAGACAAGACAAAAGGAAAGAAGATAAAAAACTAAATTAAACACAAGGTAAACACCATAAGAAATGAGAAGAGGAATATGAAGGTGAAAAATGAGGTGGATGAAATGAAACCAAGAGGGAGTTCTTGGTAGAAAGACAATAAAATTGATAAAGAAAGAGAGGTCTTGGTCACCTCCTAATTATTTTTTAAATGACTTGCAAGCCCAAATTTGTGAGCCCGCCATGCAAAAGGAAGAAATTATGAGACCTTGAATGAATTGGGATTTATCAACTCCATGAGACAAGTGGTATGGAATATTTGCAAGCCATCATCCTTACACATATGAAAAATATGGGGTTATGGAGACACGCTACAAGGAAACAAGACCAAATACTAAATGAAATAGAAGGAAAACACCATGTAGAATGAGAAGAGGAAGATGAAAGTGAATAATGAGGTGGARGCAATGAAACCATGAGGGGGAACTTGTTAAAAAGGAAACAAAAATGAAAATTATGGAGAGGACTTAGTCACCACTTAAATTTTTTGAGACAAGTTGCAAGCCCAAATTGCCAAGTCCACATATGCACAAGGAATAAGTGATGAGATCTTGAAGGAATTTTGGGTTACCCACTTCCATGCAATGAGTGAAATGAAGTATTTGTGAACCACCATCCTTACACCTACCAAAATGGCGGGCTTATCAAAGAAATACGACCATACACTAAATTAAACACAAGGAAACCCCATGCAAAATGAGAAGAGTATGATGAATATAAACAATAACATGGAGGAAACAAAACCACAAGGAAGAGATTGTTAAAAATAAAAATAAATGACAAATAAGGAGAGGAATTGGTCACCACTTAAATCTCTCTCTCTCTCTCTCTCTCTCTCTCTCTCTCTCACACACACACACACACA
>JASDQU010501772.1:52963-63298 GCA_032191745.1 Picea mariana | reverse complement strand
AGCTTGCGGGAATTGAGTTGAAATTGGATGAATAAGTGAGTTTTTAGGCTCGTGGTTGAAGAGGCAGGTTTTCAGGCCTGTGAGTAGCTCTATCCAGGTGAGAGAGTTTGTTGGGAAGGGGTTTTCTCCTATAGAGAGTCCAACACCAGCTATGAAGCTCTAAGAATTCCTAATCCGACCTATTTCGAAGACCCTGAGAGGGGAAGTGGAGAAATCGATGGACTATGGAACAATGAAGGTGCATATTATCAGGATGGAACAAGCATGTGGGGAATGAGAGTCCATGAGTAGTGGGCATAAGAAGTCTCCTAGAGAGAATCCTTCCAGTTGCATTGTGCAGTTTCGTGTGACCTCAACCTAGTATAGGATTCCCTTTCCTTGGGTGGAACTTAGTCCCAACTTGGGGTTGACCCAATGATGCGTGTGATGAGTAGCGTGGTCTTTGGATGGGAGGTTCATGGAAGGTCGACACATAGTTGGTGGACTTACTTTAGCTAAAAGATAAGTATCATTTCCGTGCTTAATTAGGTATTTTATGCATGTTTGTGATGCTTGAATGTTATCATGTATTCTGTGGCATATATAAATTGTTGTTGGTTCCATTGATTTTGTATGGTAGCATTGATTCTGTGTTTATTGTGTTAGGCATTTTAATTTCATTAAAATGCATATATATATTATATAAGTGTTTATTCAGAGTAGTGGCATGGACATTACAACGAGCATATTTTTCCTCTCTGTGGCAAGCTCATTAAAAAATGAAATAGAAATCTCAGAATTGAACCTGGAACCTGGAACTTCTCTGTGGCAAGCTTGTTAAAAAATGAAACATAGGTCTTGAGTATAGTTATTTTCATGTGTCAAGCTCGTTAAAAAATGAAACAGTCACCTCTCCCATCAAGTCAAGTCTTTCACTAGATCTTGTAGATACTAAGTTGAGTC
Organism: Picea mariana; assembly: GCA_032191745.1. Lineage (NCBI taxonomy): Eukaryota > Viridiplantae > Streptophyta > Pinopsida > Pinales > Pinaceae > Picea > Picea mariana. The sequence continues at coordinate 62,356 of JASDQU010501772.1, read as the reverse complement.
TTTAGCTAGATCTCATAGATGTCGAGTCGAGTCTTTCATTAGGTATCATATTTGAACCTTCATTTCATCCACCCTTATCCGTTTTCTCCATCTAGTACATAAATTGGTGACAAACTCAAAGTCAGTGAATGAAATGAAGCTTGAGGGGGCAGATCTCCAACCTTTGATTATCATTCTGCAGTTAAGTCGCTAGCTTTTCAAGCTGGGGGCAGATTACCAACCATCAATGGGTATCCCAGCCTTTGGAAATTACATTTGGAATTTACAAGCATAGTTTAATTTTGTTTCAAGCTTGTGTAAAGATGAAACCAATTCTGAACTTAGTCTTTGTTCTTTCTCGCTCTCAAAAAAACATGAGAATGTAATCGAGTAGAATTTTATCACTTTTTTGGACTTGTAAAGGTTATACGAAAAAGGAACCCCTTGGAGTCTCCTTTAAGCTCTTTTATACTCTCTAAACATGAAAACATGGTTGAGTGATCTTGCTTCCTTTCACACTCATTTAAAAGGTTTTGAAAGGGCATCTCCCGAGTAGCGATTTATCTCTTTTTCGGACTTTGGAGACTAATATTACAAAAAAATACAACCTTGGAGTTATCTTTAAGTTACTTTTAGACTCTCTAAACATGAAAAACCACCGAGTTTTCCTTCTCTGGACTCATTAAAAATTACACATTGAAGTACCCATATGGGACCGAACCCTTACTTTTTCGGGTTCGTTAAACAAAAGAAGAGGAACTTAGCGAAGGTGAGTTATATCGAGCATGTGTTATCCTCCTCGAGCTCGTAAAAATAAAAGGAGGTACTCATCTATCTGGATGGGGGAAAAAATTGAAGGAAGCAGGCCAAGCCATTTTTTGGAAACATCATAGGCCACTCTTGCAATCGCCCTTGAACACGAAACATTGTCTTTATATACATTTTAATTTGCTGAACCTTTGTGTTGAACCAATCCTTTGAGTTTATTTACTCCTTTGGGTCACCCGACGAAATTCATTGTATCCACTACATCATGTTTTGGTCCATGTTGTGTTTCTGCTATTTGTGCCTCAATGTTCAAGGGAAGTATCCACCTCGAGAGTCAACCATCACAAATTTCCAGTTTCATTACTCGTGTCAGTCCATACTCATTTGATTCACCATCTTACATCTCTATGCAAGTTTTGTGTCGTTGATCGGGGATACATCAAGGACCTCCTTCGACGAGTCTTTTCCCGTCGACTTCAACACATCATCTGAGAATTAGACTTAGAAACCCGTTAGTAACTTGGGACCTTCATGCCTTAATGGCACGTCTCCTCACCTTCGACAGTAGGTTTACATCATTGACCTTTGATCAGATGATTCCATGAATGTTCGACTTCAAATCATCTATTCACATTCGTTGGATTGTACTAGGGTACCTTGGGAGTCATTGCCACCAAAGGTGATTTCCCTTGCACTTGTTAACAGTTTCCTCAATGATCAGTAATCAAGTGGTTTCTACCATGTTCGACATCAAAAAATCCATTCACATGGTTAGATTCGTACCACATCGGGATCGGTAAGAATACTTTGGGTTGAGTGTTCACTCTGATATCTACTTTACCCAGGCTGCAAAAGGATATCATTTGAGCACATTGATATATATATTGTCAAATACATCCACTTTGTATTGGTCCATGGCTATGTTTTGTCATCTTGTAGATACACTGTGTAATTCTAGTGGCTACGATCAGTTCATGTCATGGAAGTATATATCCACATTGTATTTTTGGTGGCTATACCCTTTCAATCAATATGATTATGGATCTGAAGTGTATTTTATGGTGAACATACCTTGAAAGTCCTTTATCACTCAAGCATAGGTATGCTTGCCTTGGGTTTGAAACATGTCATAACATTTTTCTGATGGTTTTTTGCATCTTCTACCATGTTCTCCGACTCCATACCCTTGCTTCGACAGTCTACAAAGTACTTTAGTCATCAGTTTTCATCTTCTGACTTCACACTTTGGGGGGAAATCTGTTACACGTCAAAATTACTCACTTCGATGATGTCTCATTGTCATTATCGCAAGTGTCGCAAGTGCCTCAAAATCATACTGTCGTCTATCCTGTGTCGCATCATGGACGACATCATAAGAACACTTGAGATATCCTCTAAGGTTCATTAAAATATGAAAATATATTTCTTGGCAAAGAGTACAAACTTTTACCTTGAGAAATTACCATCATAAAAGTATTTTTGGAGATCAATGCTCCCCAACCCACTTGCAGGGAGTTCTAGTGCTTCTTGCCCTATTAGTAGAGAGCATTGCAACACTCTGGGGCCCACTTTGAGGGAGCACCAATCTATTGAGAAAATATTGGAGACAAATCTCCCTTATCTCTAAGGACAACTGAGAAATACCTGAGTCAGTTTGGCTTGAACCCAAGTCCAAGGCTGGATCTATGGGGAGTTCCACAACTAATGGTCAAATGGTGAAATGGAGAGAATAATCAGTGAAAAGTATTTTCATTTTGATTGTGGATCGTTCGAGCAAGGGGTTGGACAAGGAGAGCACGGTGAGGCTTTTACATATTCATCTACACTTTGTAAGCACCTTATTTTGTTCTCATTAATACATGTTCTTGGCTTGTTTCCTTCAAGATTGTGTACATTTGCATGAGATTGTCTTTTGGATAAATCTAGCTTTAAACTAATCATGGTAGAATAGAAAGTATGCTTTGTCTTCCATGTTTATTGGATTGCAGGACTCATTAAAGGACTTGGAGATCAAGCTCAACTTGGACTAATAAAGGAAAAACTTCATAAAATGGTACTCATACTTTCTTCCTCTTCTCTATTGACTAGCTTATCTATGTTTAAAGGAAATTCAATGTTCAAAGTTAGCACTTTTCTGTCTTGGTCATAGGGGTCTAAGATCCAAGAGGGAATTCACCCGTCCACAGGGGAATTTTCATACAACAACATCTAGTCATGTGACACCTTTGAATATATACAATGATGCATCATTAGGAAACCCTACTTGTGATAGAAACATGGGTTCTATTGTCATGACCTTGGAACATCAACATTGAGTCAATCAAGGGTAGATTGTTCTATGTTTTCAAGGTAAAGTGAAAACTAAATCTCTTTTTGGTTTCAACCAAATACTTTTATAAGTTAGTCAATCACTCTTTGTTTTTGCAACCACATACTTCCATAATTTAGTCAATCACACTTGTAAGTGGCTTATGTGGAATACCTAACCAATGTATTTTATGAAGCTATCATGACTAAAACTAATATCCACCACTAACACCCCAAAATTTTATTGCACTTCTTGAGGTTCATAGTGGMAATTAGTAGGAACTTTSATTACATTTCAACGAGAATAGAACTAAGAATTGATTCCTCTTAAGCCCCCACTACTATTTACTATGTAGGAGGTCCTCACTAGTGTTGTGACAAAACTATATAACTTCTTCTTCACTGTAGTTTTCAATTGTTCTACGTAATATTCCCCCAACATGATACAACCTAGTTCATTATGCAATTATTCACACTTGATCCCATTGAAATATTGGACAATATTATCATGGACTTGTCCTTAGATGGGGTTGTCTCTTAGTGCACATTACATATATCACTATCTCATTAGAGTATGCACTCAACTAGTATATTAAGATTGTATTAGAAGCTTACCTCCATGCTAGATATTTCATTGCTAGTTGTGCACTCATCCAGATCTAGGGAACCTAGTGTGATGCAACAAAACCACTTGGTAGTATACCATTACTAACAACATATATGAATATCATTCACATAATTCTTATTAATCATGAAATTTATATTTCTAAACAAATCAATCATGTAATTTAATTGTTGATCTCTTATAGCCTTACAATCCTCCTTTGCTTGAGCAAAGCACAAGTACTTCGTTGGATCCTCGAATTGACATTGATTATAAGTTCAGTACACAAGCTACTTTTGAACATGCCATAGATCAAATGAATTGACACACATACACAAGGCTATATAAATATTCTACATTTTCAAACCAAGTTAGTCCCTTGCATAGTCCAAGTATTTCACATTTGAGCAAGTGAGAAAAAAAATTGCTTGGTGGACAAGACACTAAAATTTTATGCATCAACATTAACCTCCATTGCCTACAAGAAAAAAATTTCTTCTTCCAATGAAATGGAGACCATTTATACCTATAGAAAGGGACTCTTGATTCATGTATTGACCTAGTTCTTGTTCACAATAAATATTCATAATCTCTAAATGCTATTAAATGGGTACTTGAAATGATATTTGTCACAATTTTTTTTATTCCTTGTCATGACCATCTCAACTATGACCCACACCTAATATAAAATATGTGATTGATCATTATTCAACAATTCATCTATGTGGCATCACCAATAGATCAACATGTAGTATGTTATTGTGCCAACTTAACTCCAAATTCCTTGACATCATCAATGGGTTCTCACAGTGGACCAAGGTGACGTGTACAATAGATATAATGATTAAAGTTGATTGTATTATCATCATTAAGGCCCCTAAAAACTAACATATTCTAAAAAAAACTATGAGTTTTGTATTCCTTTTGTTAGCATGGAAATCATCTCATTGATGGTAGATTTACACTATAAATATATAATCCTGATCATTGTAAATCATCATGAAATTGTACATTGTTAAACAAAGTTTTGCAATGATATCTTTCATGTTATAAATCTCTGTCGTAGTTTCATTATAGCTAGAGACACAACAAGTTCATGTCATTGCTTTGATCCTTTCTATTTATTGTATCTCATCCATTTATATTGGAATATAAGTATATTTGAGCCAAATATGGGTCACATGATGTTTTATCTATTTTGGCTCTATTATCTCTTTGTTCCTTTACTAATTTACATCGCACTTTATCCCTTAAGTATCATAACTCTACAAACACCTTCTATATGCTTATGCAATATCAAGACACTTGTGCATTCCTTATTGCTTTGGCATGGTTGGGTTTATATTTATAAAGGCTCTCTGTCCATTGTGACCTACTTAGAGGATATTCTACATGCATCACATAGAACATCTTTCAACATATATTCTTTGCAATAAAAACATTCTATGGATTCAACTATGCCCTAATAACTCTAAACTACAAACATAAACATAATTGTTTTTAGAGGGAGTTGCAATATCTAACCTATAACTTACATAATGAAAATTGGATGTTTTGACAATAGGAACATGGCTCATAAGGCTATATAAATGGTAATATGAGGAAACAATTATGTTAGGACCTATAGGAGGATTTTAGACCTTTGAGTATAATCATAACTACTCATACCACCACACATGACCTCTTACTAGTCTTCTAGTCACTTGAAACAATGACGATGATATGGGGCCCCTTGCATGGACCATGAAAAGTGAGAATATTAACAAGATAATATCAACAAAATTCTCTCGGTGCATAGATGTTATGCGAATAATGTCATTTTTGTGTATTACAAGATCCAGAGGAGGCCATGGACAAAGGACGTGGATGATGTAGACCTACTAAATCACCAAGAGGAAAGTGGGTGACCTTAGAATCAGATATGAAATCTACATATGAAATAAAGGTAAGAAGACAAAGAAACCTCAACCAAAGGAGGATGGTGTTAATGAATTTACAAATGCTACAACATAGATGAGATAAAGTTATATAAACTATGTTGTTTTTTTTTTCAAATCCCAAACATGATATCAATATGTCAAATATATGAGTAAAGTGAGGTTTTGTGTTGGATAGCATATTGGTTGAAATGATATAATTGGTGTACTAAACATCATTGAATATGTAGTGTATTATAGGGGCCAAAGGAGGCCATGGCAATAGATCATGTCATATCAAATAAGGACACAACAGATGTCGCATGACATCAGGAAATCAAATTTTGACTTTACTTAAGAAGCATTTTGTGATACGTCCATCCTTTTTCACATTATTATTAAAATTTATAGTTTATTATCCAATATTGAAATAAATTAATGTATGCTGTTGATGATTTCAGATGGAGATTGGAGCAAGTGCACATCCAGAGAATTCAACTAGAAAAGAAAAAAAAATATGTATGTGGGTGTGGACCTAAAACTATTAAATCACAAAGAACACAATGGTTGGAAGAGGATATGACAATGGATCCTATAGACACAAAAAATAATTGCACCGAAGAAGAGGTTGGTCAAGATGAATACTTTGAGAAAATTATTGTTTGTGGATGTTCTATATGTCGTGGAAAGAAACAATTCAAACGAGCAATTGTACAAAGAAATTACATAGATGATGAGCTTCCATTTGGTAGTATGCCTCCTAAAATCGATTCAAATCCAATAGGAATTGTGGTATGGAATTTTCCAATTTGATATAAATTACATGTATACTCCTTTTAAACATTGTTTTATATTATTTAAATAATTAATTTTTTTCTTAATAGATACTTGTAGGAAAGGGTTCTTGGTTTAAAGTATCTTGGATCACTAACTTCCACCCTAGAGGGTGATGATAATTTATCAGATGATACATCTAACAAAAATATGTGCCAATATACTAGCTCAGAAGATGAGGAATTGATGAAAACAAGTAACAGAACAAGAATCAATTTAAAGATGCATAATTTTCTTAAAGACAAGGGGAAGGTGGAATACATACCCTATGAGAATGAATGTGATGGATATGATGAATTTCCCCTGGTTTTGTGATCAATTTATGAAGAGACATTTGACCGTTGACTATATTGTTCTTGGCCTAGTAGCCTAGTAATCAACAACTACCTAGAGTGTATGAGGTGTTTCAATTTTGGGGTTACAACTACATGATATGACCCTCCAATATTCATGGAGAAAATCTAGGCCTCTTTATTGTAGAAAATGTACATGTGGGATCTAACCATAGAAACAATTCAAAACAAACCACTAGGAGATTAATGCCATATTATGGTTCATCATATTACAGTGGTGAATGGAGAAGGCTAGCATAATATAATCATATCATGTCAGCATATGGTCTAAATTTGAATATGTATACACACCATCTCCAATTGGAAAGTGGAAAATTAATGAATAAAGTTCATCTTATGTATATATATGGACATGCACACACACACAAAAATATTGCAGTATTTATAAATAGTAGTAAGGGAAGGGACCCTACTCTAAGACCAAATTGTCAATTTGTTGAGGTTATCAATGATAAAGATGGAGATATGGAAAGAGAGGTTCATAGATTGATAATGATTGAGGCTATTATGGACCTAATCACTGAGGATGAGTTATTGATTGATCACCCCTTCTTAAAACACACTCCTGCGCAAAAGAAAAGGGAATAACAAGGTCTCCCTAAGGATGTTCTTAAGGGAAGAAAACCAAAGAATAATAAATGAGTGTGGATTTATGTTTTATAAACTATGTTGTTAAAATTGTGTTTTATTCAGATCATTGTATAAATAAAGTAGTCTATAAAATAATGTTACATTATTAAATTGATTTATATATGTTCATACCTTTTATATTTTAATTTGTTAAGCCATATTTGATTATATTTCTTTGAAATTGACACATTTATGATTTATCCAATTGTTGCCAAAAATTAAATAATGGTTGCGTTTGTTGATAGTAGAATATGATGATGAAATAATGGCTACTAATACCCAAGATCCAACTTGGATATTAATATTTGGACGGGATAATCCAAACCATCCTTTAAACCATACCAAGGTGAAAAAAACATATTTAAAGAGAATTCTACTGCCTGATAAATTTGAATAGCTGATGAGATTAGCATACGCTGATGACATGACACCTAGCCTTACTGATGATGATAATGATAGTGAAAATGAATTGCATGAAGAAGGATTGAATGCAATTCTTGCAGGTTTCTTTGGGGATGGAAACAATGATGACATCAATGATCATATAGATGAAAGTAACGATGAAAACATGGGTAATTACCACCAACGTAATGTTGATGATAACAACCTGAAAGACTCCATCAAGCAAGAAAAAAAGACACCCATGTTCAAATCAGGTGTAAGTATAACCTCAAAAATAGCATTCACATTGATATTATTAGAAATCAAGTCACTATTTGGTTGGTCAGACAAAGAATTCACCACCCTACTGGAGTGAGTTGAAATCTATTCCTTACAACACATTGTCAATTAGTGTACACAATTCGTTTATGAATAGTCCTAATATAGATTGACATATCAAACATTCTCAACATAAGTCACACATTCAATTGGTCTAATCTTTGGCAATATTACAGAGAACTAAAAACCAAAATATTTCCTGAAGAGAATGTGTTGCCATCAACTTGCAGAGAGGTGCGTCAGTTGTTGGTTGAGTTGGGGATTGTATATAAGAAAATTCACAAATTCATTCATGTAAAAATGATTTCATATTATACAGAGATGAATATCAAGACAAGGTGGAATTCTCTGTATGCAAAGAGAAGAGATATCGTACAGATGTACAAGGTCCTACAGTTCCAAAGAAGGTTTTACGTCACATGCCAATTATACCTAGACTTCAACGAATGTTTCATTGCAAGTCACTTTCACAATTGATGGATTTTAATGCAAAGAATAGAAGTAAATATGAATTCATGTGAATTCTGGTCGACTCCAAAGCATTGAAACACATAGAGGAAAAATGGCCAAGAAAATTCAAAGATGAACCTCGTAGTATCAGGTTTGGCCTTGCAATTGATGGAGTGCTCCCATTCTCTTTCATGAGCTCAAATTATAGCGTTTGGCCAGTCAGTTTGATAGTATACAATATTCCCCCATGGATGAGTGTTATAAAGGAGATCCTTATGTTGACTCTCATTGTTCTAGGAAAACATCAAGTTAAAAACATGGATGTTTATCTTGTGCCTTTTATTGATGATATGAAGTTTCTATGGAAAGGAATAAGAATGTATGACATATCACATCCTATATCAAATAGGTCCTTCATGTTTTATGGTGTGATATATTGGACAATTCATGATTTCCATGGACTTGGTGTTTGTTCTGGTAAGACACATTTTTTTTACTTATTTACACTAATAATTTATTTTCATCCCAACTTTCATACTTAGTTTTATACTATTATTTTGATGTTATTAACTTTACTTATTGAATTGTAGGGCTTCAAAAAAATGGGATATTTGCATGTCCAAGATGTGCAAAACAATTTCAAGGGAAGTATTTTTGCAAGGAATCCCCATGATCTTGAAAACCAACTAAGAATCCTCAAGGATTTTTGCTCCAATATGGATATGACTGTTAATACTGATAAGACTAAGGTCATGATTATTAAATCCAATAAGATCCCTTATGATACCTTTGTATATGACAACAACAACTTGGAGGAAGTGAATTCATACAA
>JASDQU010501772.1:22864-38318 GCA_032191745.1 Picea mariana | reverse complement strand
ACTAATAAACTATATCATGGTAACTTGTATTTTCATAAAATATATTTATATATAATGACCAATGTGTTATGTATGTATTAGTAGACAATAAGTTATATATATTAACCTCTAACATTGGAAATTTGATTATGAATGAGTTGGTTTTCAATAACTTAATCACCAATATACAATGTTAAATCAGTGAACGAATGACAAACAATTAAAATGTATTTTAGTGAAATACACATGGAAAATTATATTAATAAAAGGGAGAAAAATTAATTTAATACAATAACATCTATCTAGGGTAGTGGTATTTGTATACCTGTGAAGAGTTATTGCTTCAAGTGTTGGGGACATCCAATACACGAACGTGGAAAGAGTACTCTGTCATGGAAGTACCATGATGAGTAAACAAATAAAAATTAATTAGTTGACCAGGTGCAAAAAGTATTTAAATAAAAGTCTTATAAAAATAGTTTTTAATTATAACTATATGAAATTAATCTTAGCAACACTATATGAAATTAATGTTAACAATGTAGAATTAAAAAAAAAAAAATATTGATGCAAGGAATCGTTACACCACTACTTTCTACTACTCCCTTACCTTGTGGCTTCCTAATCTATCCTTTCCACCCACTTGACATATTCCTATGCCATCCTCTTTCCTTCCCCACTCCCACACCCTCTCTTATTTTTGTCTTCCATCCTCCTTCACCTTCTCCTTCTCCTATTCCCCACTCTCCTACCTTCTCCAACGCGCCCACCAATATTCCCCTTGTGTTTCCTCTTTATCATACTCTTCCACACCAACTCATCACCTCCTCCTACTCCTTTACTCACTCCTCCACTTCCCCCAAATCCTCCTCTAAACTCGGAGTAACATTAATTTATGCTAACGGCACTAACTAACCCTAATTGATGGTGCAAATGCTCTAATCAAAATTTGTTGACAATGTAATATTCTTCCAACAATTACATATTACAATAATATAAATTAAGCATTATCTTAAACACTCCCTCTTAGTGCTTAAAAAGGATGTTCCAATCATCTTTCTCATGAAATGAAAATTTTCTTTCGATAGTACTTTGGGGAAGATATCAACAAGTTCATCACCTCTTTTACAAAAAATTATGTCAATTTTGCCTTTTTTGCACATGATCTCTTATGAAGTAATATTTGATATCAATATCTTTAGTGTGACTATGAAACACTAGATTTTTACTTATGACAATTGTAGACATGTTATCACAATACATAATAGTGACATATTGTTGTTCTTGTTTCAAATATGTCAAGATTCTCTTCACCCAAATTGCGTCACATGTTGTTGATGTTGCTATAATATAATTTTCCTTTGTAGAAGATAATGAAAGAATTGGATGTTTCTTTGAAGACTGTGATATGGCACTTGATCCTAGGATGAAAACAAATCATGACTTACTTTTTCTATTATCAAAAAATCTATCCCAATTATCTGCAATCTAGATCAATAGCACACACCAACAACACTAGGGCGCACAGAATTATGCAACAACAACAAGAAAATAAAATGCCAAACTCAGCAGAACATGAATGAAGTGAAGTAGAAAAAAAATATGACCATCAATCTATTCCAATAGATAGGGGATCCATTTATTACTATGTAGGGTGACTTGTTCCTTTGGCTTATTTTGCAGTTACAAAAGAAGTTTCTTCTTTATTTATGCAACTCTTTGCCCAAACCAAACTAGTGATAGTTGTTTCCTCAACAATGGACACACACACACACATTCTGAAATAATAATATAAAGCGCCCTACTTTTAAGAATGGCGAGAGTTGTTTATAAAAATAATTAATTGACATACATTATTAGAAAATGTTCTTCTGAGTAACCCTGGTGAGTGTTGTTTAAAAACACAACTAACTGACATACTGACTTGCGAACATAAATTAAGGGAATGATTACAATAGAAGATAGACATCCTCATACTGAGTGGTGAAGGAAGGGGGCATGCCCTTCCTAGTGGATCAATTCCTCCATGTTTATATCCGGAAGATTCCCTTATTCTGACAAAAAATGAGGAAACTTACACTGGACTGTTTGAGTAGAAAACCACTTGGCCTGAGTAGGAAGCTGGCCCTTTTTCCAACTAGATAGGATATATATTGATGCTGATGTGTGGACCTCATTTGTGAATCTATAATTTGATCATCAAGTAGAGGAGGCTAGAAATATGGGATGTTGTTGACTAGGTTCTGAACTGTAACTGCTTCTTTGAGAATAAGAGGCTTGAACAACTTTAGATTGTTGACATTTAACACATCATGTATGCCCATCTATGCTGGAAAATACAACCGATATGCATTTTCGACAATGCATTATTAAAATGTCTATGGACCATATCTGAGCGGATGCATATTATTATGATGACCTTTGAACCTTTGTTTATCCAAGAGAAGCTAGACATGATGGCCCAATTGGAATGAAAAGGGGGTGCACTGGTTATCATGGCATTTTCTGGCACGTTCTTGGGAAACTTTCAAAGCAACTACAACCCTATTGTGGCACTGAGTGATGTTCTAAAGGAAAGGTTGTACTATGTGTTGTCCTTGTTGGTGATGTGAATAGTTTGACAAAGTGATGGTCAAAGGCATTTTGAGGACTGAAAACCAAGACAGACCTAGAATGGCAAGAAACTGGAGGAAGAGTGGGTGGCTCAGTTGTATCTATGCTAGATAATATGTAGATGGGATTTCCATTGTTTTTTTTTTGGAAAAATAATTGCAAAGAGAATGAACGAGAGTGCGATTGACCACCTCAGTTTTCCCATAGGTCTGGGGATGGAATGTAGTGGATAACCGAAGCTGATAACCAAAAGATGACTAAAGAGTGGGCTAGAAAGTGCTAAGGAAGTGAGAGTCCCGATCAATATGATACTACTAGGTAGTCCAAAGTGGGGCCAAAAATGTCAGAATAAGATATCGATGGTTTGTTCAACAAAAGTGGTTTTATGGCATGGGATGAAGATCACCATCTTAGAAAAATGGAAAAATACTACCCAAATTGCATCATGCTTGCAGAGAGTGGTTGGTATAACACTCAAAAAGTCCATGGAAATGGATTCCCATGGACGGGATGGGATGGCTAATGGTTGGTAAAGACAATGCTTGCAGTTAGATGGTTTACATTGTGAACATAATGAGTAGGCCCGAATGAATTTCTCCACCTGTTTCAGCAAAGAAGGCCAATAGAAGTGGTGCTGCAAATTATGAATGACCTTTGCTCTCCCAAAATGTCCTCCAAATGAAGAGGCATGTGCCTCCATGATAATAATAAGGTGATGCTTTGATTGGGGAACATACAACTGGTTCATTTTGTATAGTTAGCCTTCAATTTGTATTATGTAACCTAGGAAGGGTGTTTGGCTAATAATTGTGTCTTGTTGCAACACTGTCCAAATTTCCCCAAAGCATGGGTATGTTGCATACATGTCCTTTGATGGGTCATAGGATGCAAATCAAACCTCTAATATGTGCATGACTTGAAGTGGAGGTCGACTCAACAAATTTGCTAGTTTGTTAGTGACTCCTTTTTTGTAGTTAATAACTAGGTGAAATTATTGAATGCATGTTTCCCATTTGAAATGGCGTTGTTCCTAAATATTACTCTAAGAATTAAGAAAAATGAGAGGATGATGGTCGATGTGAAAAATATTTTATTTACTAGAAATGTAGTGGTGCCACTGCTTCAGTGCTTTCACTAGACTGTAGAATTCCTTATCGTATGTTTTGTAATTAATATTTGTCATTGACAGTGTCTTTGAATGATAGGACATCGGGTGACCTCTCTCTTTAAGCACGACTCCAATGGAAAATTGAGAGACGTCTATATCAATATAGAAGGGATTCTCTAAGTCCGGTAACTGGAGACATAGTGAAGAAACTAGTGCTTGCTTTAACCTCTCAAAATGGTGTTGAGCATTTACATCTCACTGAAACTTAGCTTGATTAGATAACTGATGCAAAGGATGAGATAACTGTGAGAAATGGGATACAAAATTCCTATAAAAGTTGATTCCACCCATGAAACTCTTTATCATCTGTGCATTGGAGGGTGCTTTCCAATTGGATAAATATTGGATGTGAGAGGGATCTCAGTGCACCCTTGTTTTGTCCAAAATGAATCCTAGAAATTGGAATGAAGTTTGTTCAAAGAATGATTTATTTTCCTTGACTTGAAGCTTATGTTCCCATAGTAATTCAAGAACATTACAGACATGTTGAAGATGATCTTCCAAAGACCTGCTGAAAATCAATATGTCATCAAGATAAATAACTACAAACTTACCCATCTGAGGCCGAAAGATATCATTGATTAATCTCAAGAACATTGTTGGTACATTGGTTAGTTCAAATGGCATGACCAACCATTCATAAAGACCAAACTTGGTCTTGAACACTTTTTTATAGGTGTCAATGGGTTGCTTGTGCACTTGAAAATATCTTGCTATCAAATCCATCTTGGTGAAGAAGGAACCCCCTTATAAGTGGTCCAAGAAATCCTCAATCCGGGGTAAGGGATTAATAGTGGATTTTCTAAGGGATCGATAATCGATAGCTAAATGCTATTCAACAATCTCATTTTTGGGAATAATAAATAATGGAGAGGTGCATCGGGAGGAGGAGGGTTGAATATGATCATATTCTAATAGTTGGTGAATTTGGTGTTCGATTTATGCAAGCCTCTTAGGGGGCAAGGTGATATGAGGGTTCATTTGCAAAGTAGGTGCTAGGAATGAGGTCAATGGTGTGTTCCATGGACCAGGATGGGGTAGGATGGTTGGTGGATTAAAAACATCTGCAACTTCATGGGGGATCGACTATTGTATTTCAGGATCGATTGTTGTGTTTGCTTACTGGTTATCATAGAGACTTTTGCAGGCAAGCATTGTATTTGATTGAATAAATTTGCAGATCTGCAAACAATAAAACAATAATGGTGTTAGGATAAAATAAAACAAAACAAAAAAATATATAATAATAAATGGTCTGCAAATTCATGAGTTTTTCTCCACTGAACTGTCGTGGCATGCTGAAACACTGGTTGAAACTATGAATCTTCTTGTTTTTAACTTCCGGTCTAGGTTCATCCCCGGGTTTGAGTAGCAACAATATCATATCTCGCCCTCATTGTTATCCGTATCTTTTGACATTGAATACAGTCGGCAACATTAAATCCTTACACGCTGCAACCTATAAAAGTTAAAAATGTGGAAGAATCAACTAAAATTTCGAATCCCGATCATAGTCTTTGCAAATTCTAGTTATTGCGATACCATTTTTATTGTATTCTCTAAGTCTAGTGGGAATAAAATCTTAAAAAAAATAAAAATTCAACGCTTATATGGAAATATCAGTCATTAAAAACTACGGAAAGATAGCCTCTATTCGCAGAATTAAGAGGAAGATTTTATGCAAAAATATTCACACGATAAGGGCAATCTCAAATCAAATCATAACCATATCAAATAAGAAATTTGTTTTATGGTATCGATCCGTTCATAGATTTGTTGATTGTTGCAATATTGTTATGGAATCTTAGGAGATCAACATCATGATTTTGACCTTGTCTCCTGGATGTTTTCGCATGTGGTTTGTGGAATGTGATCCTGAGTTTTCTGCCATTTACATTATCCTTCTATCCCACTTCTTCGATCTTGATTTGAACACCACCCTTTACTCTTTCCTCGTAATCAAATCGTTGATGCAGACTATCATGAATATTTGACTCTTTCCAGCACTCTCAGTACTCAAAGCGACTATCTCTCTTTCGTTGTCATCATACCCGATCTGTTATCATTTATCCCAGAGACTATTCTGTAAATCCAACCATGTTTTCTAGATCACTTGACCCTATTGCAATCATTGACGATTTTCTTTAGGTATTCATATCATTTTTCATACTCATGGTAGTCTGTGGAGATGTGCACTGACTTGGAGAATTTATTGTTTACGGATATCATTTCTGCCAAATAAAAGTCAACTTATATTTGATAAAACAATCAAAGATCTCAATTAATAACTCAACCAGATCATGCCTATCCACTGCACGCTACAAGAATGCAAAAACATTATAACAAACAAGCTGGAAATAAGCAATAATGCGTGGCTAAGATCAATCAATTGGCTAATTCGTTCGTGAAATCCATTGACAGATGTTTTATTGATTGATAATATGGACAGGGACCCAACAATAGTTTATTATAGTTGTGATCTTGAGACCCAACTCATATATGCAATGAGAAACTCTCGATCTAAAATTTTTCGTCAATTAACGCCCATTTGCAGATAGTCAACTTCAGGTGCAATTTTCAAGCAAACAGTGACCAATTTCAAAACTCTGGCACATGGGTTGTGTGCAGAAGGGTCTTATTTAGTTGAATCACAAGCTATTTTTGAAAATTTCACTTGGTTTGAGAGCAGTTTGCATTTTTATGAACATGAAACTACAGATTTCGGGATGGCCGGTTTTTACAACAGTCAAACTCTTGCTCAGTTGGAAGAAATGGCAGATTTCTTTATGGACATTTACAGATTTGGTGCAATTAATTACGGTTGGAGTCTTGAGCCGTGACAAAATGGAACAACCAAGGAGGGCCAAAATAATAAAATTTTCGTGATCTATTTATGTTCTTGGAATTTATGATTAACATGTTTTTGCAGGCATTGTATTTCAGGATCGACTGTTGTGTTTGCTTACTGGTTATCATAGAGACTTGTATGCCCTAATTATTCATGATTATGCAGAAAACTTGTTCTTGTCTCATGGTGAATGCATTTCTTTTACTACCTTTGCGTAAGCATGGATGTCAAACCTAATAATAAACTCAAAAAAAAATAAAATGATAATATATATATATATATATATATATATATATATATATATATAAACAAAGAAAAATCATAAGTGTTTTTGTTTCATTTTGGTATAAACAAGAGCAATGACAACAAACAAACATAAAAATTGAAAAATAATAAAAACACTTAAAAACTCCGAAAATTTAAAATTGCAAATGGATATTCCTGAAAACAATACTAACACATGATTTTATGCTTCAACACTAATTTGTTTTCTTGAAGTAACTTTGACAACCATCAATGACGAAACAAGCGCAACGGAAAAAGGTATAAAACACATATTTTTCTTTGATTTTCCGCATTTACACTTATTTATGCATGATATGTTTTTCACAAATCTCACAGTTTTCATGCAGGATTTGTAATAATATTTTTTAGGTTCAGAGACTATCACAGTTTGCTGCTAAAGTGATTTTCAAGAATCACAAAATTCTTCAAAGAATACATGCTTTGCTAGACAGCTTGAGGGAGTTGTTACTCATAAAAAAACAAAACATCATGACATTTGCTGATACACAACAACATTTTGCTAATACACATCAACATTTTGTTGATACACAGAAACTTTTTGCACATCCTAGTGTTTGCTGATACACAACACAATTTTGCTGATACACATAAAATTTTTGTGCATCCTGGTGTTTTCTGTTACACAGAAACATTTTACCAAATTTCATGCTGTAACACTGTCCCATTTCTACTTCAAAGCCAATTGGTCATCCTTGTGTTGAAGCCATCTTCCATTGCCTTAACTTTCATGACTTCCTACATGCATATTCTTTTCTGAGTTGCATAAATCATTTCCCTTATCTTTTTCAATTCTTTTTTGCCTTTCTAGTTTTCCTTCTGAATAAAACAAACTCCCTTTTTCCATGATTACATTTCCTTTCCATAAACCCTATTTCTACTGAGATATTTACATATATAGGCCTACAACTCTTTTTATAAACTCGTGTTGACTGAGGTGGGATTCCTTAAGGCCCACCTTTCAACAGTCTTGCCCCATCGACCTTGACAACTTATCAAGGATATAGACGAGAGTTCCTTTTTGAGTACCTTGAGGCTTGCATGCCTTAATGGCAAGCTCTCTCACTAACAATCATGGGAATGCATCAATGTCCCTTGATCATTAGATCTTGCAAGTGGCTCGAAATCAACCCATCTATTCACACTTCGCAATATGTACTCGGGTACCTTAACACTCATTGACATCACTGGTGACTTTGTCTCACATTGGTTAACGACATTCATGGATGGCTGGTAATCCAATGATTTCTCTTCATGCTCGACATCGACACATTCATTCGCATGATGAGAATTGTACCATCAGTTTTGTAGAGGGTGAAGACTATACATTTTTTCATGATCCCCTCAGCAGTTGCAACAATTTGATTTTGGATCTATGAGAGTACCATAGTTCCATATTCTTTGCCTTCCACATTTGTCATGATTCAACAGTAGCAATTCAGATTCCTTCACTTCCCATGATCCAGTTACAGCTGCAACAACATTAGCAGTTCCATTTTCCTGATCTTGCAGCAATGACACCTTCCATCTTCCATTAGTCACAGTTAGATATTCTTTGCTTCAGCAGTTACAACATTTGCAGCTACAACGTTAGTCATGTTTTCTTGATCCAGCATCCGCAACAACTACATCTACTTTTTAGGTAAATGGAGGTATGTTCTTTTCTAATCTTTAATCACACAATTCCTTATATGCTGACTTGAATATTTTGAAAAATTTCCTCGCCATGTTCTGTTTCCTTCCATAACCTACCGTAAATTGCATGAGGATATGCAACCACTTCAGNTACCATTATTCCATTTTACCATCTCATCATTCCATTTATGATTCACTAACATTTCTTTTCCAACGACACTTTATTGCATTTCTATTGATATACGTATTGGCATGACTCATAAAGATAAAAAAAAGGATTTCTTATACTCATTGATGCTCTCTTATGCACATTGATAGCTTATTATTTCTACTGAAGTACATGGTTAAATTATTGCAGCAAGAAAATCAATAAGTGAAATGAATGTTGTTAACACAAGAACCAACATATTTTGTATTCATGGTTGTCACACAAGAACCAACCATAAGAAAATTTCACATGCTATTACACAAATTTCACATGCTGTTACACATATTTCACATGTTGTTACTCTTGTATCGTATACCCTGGAAACATTCCTTGTTAAAAGGACATCATCAGTCAATGCCATAGTTTGAATGCCAAAAGTTCTTAAGAAGATCCATGCATGGTTGCATGAGGACATGCAACAAGTTGAGTTGGGAGGCATGTTGGGCCTCAAAAATGTCACATTTATATCCTCTTTTTCCTTCACTATTCCTTACATTTCATCGTCCCATTAACCTTCCATCATACCATTTCCATAATGATACTTGGGTTTCTCCTTATTATTTTCCATTGTATTCATTTTAGTATTATAAGTGAATTTATGATTAAATCTTAGAAAAATGACATATTTTCATTATATATCAAGGTTGGATGAGTTTGATGATGTGTGCAGGCATATGTGAAGATTTCAACAAAGTCAAATATTACCACCTAGCCTAAAATTCGAATTTCATCTTCAAGCTTTGAAGATTTGAAGAATATTTGGGACAATCATTCAAGCATATTCAAAAGAGAAGATCATGGAGATTTTGATAGGATATCTTATACAAGATATGAGTGGAGGATTTGAAGGAATAAGTTGAGAGAATAGTGAATCTGTAATTATGACACTCTTCAAGACTTTCATGTATATAAGAGAGTGTTCTCCCTTCATGAGGATCATCATGTAATGGATAATTTGGGAAGTTGGAGTTAGAGATCATGTAATTCATAATTTATTCTGGTAATTTGGAGAAGGGGATTCTTCGCATTGATTCTTAGCTTTGTTATTCTTTCATGCTTTGTCATTTGACTCTTGTAATATAATCTGAGATTGATATATGGTGTGAGCTCACATATGTCATTTGTCGTTCAACTCTTCACATGTTGTATTGTTTTTCCCTTATGTAATTTCTTTCTTTCCTAGTTAGTATTTCGATGCTTTCCTAGATTAATTTCATTTCAGTAATTTAGATTAGATTAGTTCTACTTCAGTCCTGCATATATAGTGTGTGTGCTTTGTAAGCCTACAAACCTCAGATTGACAAATTAAATAGTTGGGCAAATACTACAATGGAATTAAATGACAATATTTCCACCTAACAAAGACCTACCTTACATTCCATGAACAAGGCCCATAGGAATGCCTTTTCCAAGGATGGACTCTCGAACAAATCAACTTCATGACATAGATGAATTAGTAAACGATAATTTAACTTGATAATTAATACCTCTTCTGGATCACTGACATGTCGTTGGATGTGCAATTTGAATAATATGTCGATGTATGTCTCGATAGACTGATTGGACAATTTTCAAAGCTGCAACCATTTGGAAAGGATGTTCTAGAGGTATCCATGTGGATAAAAGCGCTCTTGCAAGGCCCTATAGAACTCATCCCATGAAGTGTTGCACATTACCTGTCGTTGTTGTCTCACCAAGGTCAACAACTAATTACCATTGTTCTAGTTGTGTGTCCCACAAGGCTTGTGAAATCCATTCAAGTTGCATACTAGCTATTTGCAACTTAGTGTCCTCACTCATCTCAGGAGAGGTATTCAAGTAGGTGGAGAGATTGCGAATCCAGGAATCGACAATATCGACATTCATTTTCCCAACAAATTTAGGCAATTGGAGGTGGGTGCCAACTTGCATAGGACTTGAGGTCTTTGCTACCGCAATTGAAGTAACTCCTAAAGAGTTAGCACTAAATATTGAATTAGGGTAGAAATATTTGAGATTGAATATTCAACCAATGGTTTGCAACATGGTGGAATTATTTTCATCCACTAGAGAGGATTATGAGCATTGCAAGTCAGATGTTGTAACTAATGCTCAGTATGGCACATTGATGTGTTGTGGTGAATCAATGCATAGAGAAGTTGGAGAGTCTAGATAAAGGTGCACTAGAATCCCTAATAAGGGTGTAATATAAACCTAAGAAAATGGGACATTGGAGGCCATGAGAAGGGTGCGCTGTAATCTCTGAGGAGAGCATTGATTGCATAGATGATTTTAGGATTTTTTTCTTTTTCTTTTTTCCTCTTCCCAAGAGTTATGGATGGTCTCATCATCTGCTTCTTGATTGCACATAAAAGTTTTCCAAGATCGTATGCTCTGATAGAAATTGATCTACAATATAGATCAACAATGTGCACTAACAACACTCAGGGTGCACTAAATTATGCAACAGTAATAAGAAAAAAAAAATGGAAAACTCAGCATAAGATGAAAGAAGAGAAGTAAAAAAAAAAATACCATCAATCTATTCCAATAGAGAGGTGCGCCATTTATTACTATGCAGGGCGAATTGTTCCTCTGTCTTATTTTGTAGTTACAAAAGAAGTTGTTTCTTTATTTTTGCAACTCTTTTCCCAACCAAAATGGCAAGAGCTATTTCCTCAACAACGAATTGACACACATACATTCTAAACTAATAATATAAAACACCCTTCTTTTAATACTAGTGAAGGATGTTTATAAAACTAACTGACTCAGATAATTCGTTTATTAGAAAATTCTCTACCCAGTAACACTAGTGAGTGTTGTTTACAGACACTACTAACTGAAATACCGACTTGTGAGCATAAATTAATAGAATGATTACAATAGAAACTATATGTCCCGAGGGTTCTATGGTGGAGGGATATATGGTATATCAATCCATAGTCTATATTATTTAGTATCTTCCTAAATTAGCAACGCCAACTATGCATGCAGTGGATCGCATTTAGGATGTGAACTCCATCAAACAATTTGAAGATCAGGAGAAATTGTTGGGGAAAGCTAGAATGAAAAAAATGAGAGGTATGTATTAATAATTGTGGAAATTTATAATAATAATACATATAAAGTTTCATTTTTTGTGCATATGATCATACTCATTAATATATTAATATAATTTATTTCATAAATTATTAATATTTATAACCCGCATATTGGATGTTATAACTAATATTTAATATTGGTGAATTGTGATTTTTTGATTCAATTACTCAAGAGTGGGATGCACTGCATTTATACATTGCAAATAATATTGATTGGGTGAATGTATGGATTGAAAGATGTAAACAACATAATGGAGGTAGGTTATCATGGCAACAACTGTCTGAATTGGTTAGAGAAGCTCGTCGTAACAAAGATGCCAATGTTACAAAAAGGGAAATTGATTTAGCATATGGTTTGAAAGATGGACAGGTAAGAAAATTCACCCATTTTATTTAGTTATTTTATATTATATTAATGTGACTACATGTGTACTATATTTTTCAGATACTCTCGAAGTTATATAAATATATATGTTAATTTATTGATTGACAATGCATATTTTACATATCTGGCATATTGCAGTTGAAACACCACAAGGCTATGTGGTGCAATGGTTGTAAATTTCGCATCAAACAATTAGATGAAACCAGGAAAACTTATGATAATGGGATAACTGCAGTATTCCAGGTCACTAATGCTTCCTCTAGGAGTGACAGACATCCCTGAGAATATGAAAATAGATACTATGGGTATTTAAATGATATACCTAAGTGTGACTTTAATTACTTCAAATTAGTTCTGTTCTATGTCAAATGGTATAGGTTACGAATGCATGGATGCGATGAGGAAAGAAATATTATTCAACATGCCAATGGATTTCCAATGATTAAAACAACGATGTTTGAAAGAGGACATGATCGTTATGTTTTTCCAAGCCAATGTGAACAGGTCTTTTACTCAAATGTTCTAGGTGAGAGGGATTGGTCATTTAATGTTAGATATGATCCATGAGGGAGGCCAATTAAGTATACTCATTTACAGGAAGAATATGATTCGACAGATCAGACATATCCGAAAGATCATGTAGGGTCGATAGATGAAGAAGATGAAGAAGATCATGATCCAGGTGTAGGAGACAATATTGAAATTCTTGATGATGATGTCGATGAAAATATGCTCGAAAATGACATTGATGACGACAATGATATCATCAATCCTTTAAACATCGTTTCTGAACCGGATGATGATACAAATGTCGAGTTCGATGAAGAATATCAAGATACATAATAAGGATGATTACACAGATGTTGAGGATGTATTAGGTACGTGACTATATAATATTTTAATTTGTATGAATTATTATCTTAAAATGATTTACTTAAAATGTCATGGGTTAGTTACATGTTTTTATGTTTTATGCGACATTTTTATATCCTATGTTACATGTTGTTTAATTATTATGTGAAACCTGAAAATAGTTGCCAATATACTAAAGTATGTGGTAGACTAAAAATATCATTTAGAAACACATAATTTCATGTACCTTCATTAATTTTTGTTTTTGTAGTTTCTATTGATGGATCTTAATAATACGTTGCTTTCGATTATTTTCTATTTTATAGATTGGGTTTTGGGGATAAATTGAGAGTGATGTGAGGGGGAGGGGAGGGAACATATGATATTCCACCTTCACGTGGTTTTCCTTGTTTAGTAGAGGATAAATTATTCTTGAAACCAAGAAAATATCTTTCATTTTTATACCATCATGATCGTATAAGATTTCATCAATATTGATGTCATAGTATTGCATCAACGAAGTTTCAATGAACGTGTTTTTCATTTCTATAGAATTTCTGTTGAAACCCTAATTTTCTTTCAAAGTACACAATTTGGTTGACGCAATTTTTAAGTTTGCATCAGTCTTTCTTCATTTTTCTTTTAGGTTCTACATTAATGTATATACAATGTATCTGTGTCATAATGGTGATGAAAAATCCCTCTTTTTTGCTGATTTCTTAATCAACTCCATAAAAATACTCCGTTTTAGTACTAGATGTGAGGCCGTGTGTAATGTCGAATGAATTTTACAAGGAACAAGGAACAAAAATTGTGCGAGGACAAGACACCGACAACAATGACCTGTGAATGGGGCCAACGTCGAAAGTTTTTCAAACAGTTTCTGTATGCACTAAAATTTGTCATGGATAGACTATTCACATGACTTAACGATATGGGAGTTTTTATAATCTGAAATTTTACTTAAAAAACCACTTTATTCCATCATCAATTCATCATGTAAACCATAAACCCTAATTTTCTTTCAAAGTACACAATTTGGTTTACGCAAGTTTTAAGTTTTCATCAGTCTTTCTTCATTTTTATCCCAGGTTCTACATTAATGTATATACGATGTATTTGTGTCATAGTTGTGATGAAAAATCCCTCTTTTTCATTGATTTCTTAAACAACACCATAAAAATACTAGAGGCGGGCAACAGTGACATGTGAATGGGGCCAACGTTGAAATTTTTTCAAACTGTTTCTGTATGCATTGAAATTTGACATGGATATAATATTTGCATGCTGTAATGATATGGAAGGGTTTGTGGAATCAAATTTCACTCACACACCCACTTTCTTCCATCATCATATCATCATGTAAACCATAAACCCTATTTTTCATATGTTCTAGTAGATATGTTAATGGTTCCAAATTTCATATTTGTATTTGACTCAAGGTCCAACTATCTTGCAAAGTATCAAATTTTAATTTCAATTTCATAAAACAAATATCAAATGAATCTAAGCATCATTTTCTATTGTCATAAGAGAGACGAATGTAAATAATCTTGCGACAAATTAGCTATACTATCGACGAAAAAAGTTCGTCGATAGTATAACTAATTTGTCGCAAGAATCTGTCTAATTTGAATGGTGTTACATGGTCTGCAAGGAGTGTATGGATTATAATATGGTGCAATATAGTGTATTATATATGAAAAATCTCTATATCAAACCTCAAAAATGGATAGTACCATATCTTGTTCATAAGACAAATATTCTTTATATGTTTTATTTGTGGTGGCTCATGCCCTCAGTACACATGATGCATGATAATGAAATGTAACAATTTGACTATTGAATGATAGTGTTATGTCACCCATGGTTAAGGAAATAACATAAGGTTATTAGATCCTATTTGAATCTTCTTATAATTGAGATTCGTTACATAGTCCCTAAAAAAAGACAAAAGACTTATGTAGCAGATATTTGGTCTTTGTGTGGGACATTTTATGCCATTAGTATGTTTTGTACAAAAATAATGGATCTTGGGGACTACACCATGGTCAAGGAATGAGTAACAAGGAACAATGAAAAAGGAACAAGGAATGAGGAACACAAAACAAGGAACAAGGAACAAGGAACAAAAATTGTACTAGGACTAGACATTGGAAACAATGACCTGCGAATGGGGCCAACGTTGAATTTTTTTCAAATTGTTTATGTATGCACTGAAATTTTTCATGGATAGACTATTCACATGCATTAAATATATGGGAGGGTTTATGGGCTCAAATTTGACTCACACACCCACTTTCTTCCATCATCAATTCATCATGTAAACCATAAACCCTATTTTTCTTTCAAAGTACACAATTTGGTTGACGCAAGTTTT
>JASDQU010501772.1:10176-22621 GCA_032191745.1 Picea mariana | reverse complement strand
ATATGGGAGGGTTTATAGACTCAAATTTCACTCACACACCCACTTTCTTCCATCATCATATCATCATGTAAACCATAAACCCTATTTTTCATATGTTATAGTAGATATGTTAATGATTCCAAATTTCATATTTGTATTTGACTCAAGGTACAACTAGCTTGCAAAGTATCAAATTTTAATTTCAAGTTGATCTAGTATTTCACATGAAGCGACGTTTGGGAGACCCAAGATTCGTCACAATATCCACGACATAATGTCACAAGAGCATCGAAATAGCCATCGCAAAATGACCCAAATTTGCTAGTGTGTACTTGTACATCTCAACTAGAATTCCCTCTTAAGAAGGTTATGGGTCCACATAGTCATATGCACCTTCTAGGATTTTCATATGCACCTATAGTCTCTATTTAATATTCACATCAATGTTTTATCGTCAACCACTATGCATATGTGCCATCCTTGTCTCATCTTGAATGAACATCATGTAGGGAAATCATGTTCTTTTAAGCATATTTCATCCGACTATTTGTATTCCAATATGTCTCATCCCTTCAATTATACATGGTTTTTCCTTGGACCTAAAATATTATAGAATTCAATTTTGGTATGAGGTCAAGTCAGTGGGCAGTCTTGCACAACTAGGAAAACATAAGAATCTCACTCCACCCATTCTATTAGACCATAAATATCATAAAACACATGTAATTTAAATCAAGTATTGGTGTTGGGGAAGTATCCATGCAAAACTGAGGAACATAAAGGTCAATATCTACCTAGGATCTTGAATCCAAAAACATTATGAAACACAATCATGCATTGTATCATGTCCAGGAAAGGATTTATGCAATTCAAAACATGAAGAAGGAAATMCCCAAGGAGAGGTGGACTTAAAATACATTATAAGATTCAATTAAATTCTTGTGAATTTTGAAGCATTAATACTTAGATTAATTTTTATAAACTAAGGGTCCCTTTACCTATGTCAATTCCACATGCCATATCTTGGAAATGCCAATTGTTTTCTCCATTCCCCCTTGTCGATGTCATCCATGCCATCTCACAGGATTTCACTAGTTCACCTATCCTAGCACATTAAATTGTTGACATCATCATGTTGGCATGGCACAAAAAAGTATTCTTTGTGGAGAAAAAAAGTACTTGGACAAAAGAAAAAAATAAAGACACAACATAACTGATGAAGCTTGTGCAATTTATCAAGTTCTTATTTTTTGATGTTATTGCATGCCCTTGCAGTACTAGATGCAGGGACATGCGTCTCGAACAAATTTTAAAAGAATGGGGCTTAGAGGTCGTGAATATGTCTTTGAATGATGTTACATGGTTTGCAATGAGTGTAGGGCTTATATGGTGCAATGTAGTGTAGTCTATAAGAAAAATATCTATTCCAAAACTCAAAATGGATAGTACCATATCTTGTTCATAAGACACATATTATTTGTATGTTTCCTTTGTGGTGGTTCAAGACCTCACACATGATGCATGAAAATTAAATGTAACAATTTGACTATCAAATGATAGTGCTATGTCACATGAAAATTATGAACTGACTTATAATCTAGAAAATGAACTTTGACAAGCCCTTATGTCCCAAACATCATTTGATTGGTAGGATCTTGCTAGCTTTCAAGACTCTTATCTATTCAAGGAATGTTTCTCTAGGGGGGAGATATGACACACATAACTTGAATGAATAGTTAATTGAGAAATTTCTTGTAGGTAAATTGTAATGATGAGACCCATAACACTACAACCCATATCTAACAAAGACTAGTTAGCAGTCCCCGATGTTAATAACTCACATCACATGGGATGAGTATCTTAAACATTATATCATATATTTCACTTCCATTTTAGGGGTCTCACCACACCTAATGGTGTCCTACTAGTTTATTTTTATTCTTATGAATAATTATTTAACCTACCTAATCCATCAACCAACCTAAACTACTTCATTAACTCACATAAGGTACTTACCCCAATAAATTACACAATGTACCCCTTTGGCCCACAACCTACATAACCCTTTGACCTACTTAATAGACATACCTACCCCACCTAATCCACAAACCTATCCCACCTAACCCACTTAACCCTCTAAACAAACCTACCTAATCCACATAAAAAAAATAAAGGGATTTAACAATTTGAACATTTCAACTCACCGAAAAGGGGGAATATATGGCACACATAACATGAATGAATAGTTAATTGAGAAATTTCTTGTAGTTAAATTGTAATGATGAGATCCATAACACTACAACCCATATCTAACAAAGAATAGTTAGCAGTCCCCAATGTTAATAATTCACAACACATGGGACGAGTAACTGCACATTCTATCATATATTTCACTTCCATTTTAGGGGGTTCATCAAACCTAATGGTGTCCTTATAGTTTATTGTTATTATTATTAAAAATGACTTAACCTACCTAACCCATCAACCAACCTAACCTACTCCATCAACCCACATAAGGTACTTACCCTAATAACTTACATACTATACCCCTTTGACCCACAACCAACGTAACCCACTAACCTACTTAATAGACATACCTACCCCACCTAATCCAAAAAACTATCCCACCTAACCCACTAAAACAACATACCTAATCAACATAACCCACATAACCTACCTATCCAAAAAAATATGTAACCTTCTCTTATATTAACCCAACAAACTTACTTACCCCACTAATTTATATAACCTACCCCACTAATGCACCTAACTCACAATACTAACTCACTTAACCCACTTAACTTACCTAACCTAACCCATCAACATAATTTGGTAGGATCTTGGTAGATTTCAATATTCTTATCTCCTATATCTTAGCGCATGATGACAATTGGGGACAATTTGAAAAGAGACAAGAAAATCACAAATTTTAAAGGTAAAATCCAACATCAAAGCCATTTTTTTGGGTGGCGTCAGAGGATGCCTTCGAATTTTGGGTTCAAATGTAGTTGTGTTAGAACAATTATTCCTTACATAAGGATTATATGGTGCAATGGAGTGTAGTCTATCAGAACAATCTCTATTCCAAACCTCAAAGTGGATAGTACCATATCTTGTTCATAAGACAAATATTCTTTGTATGTTGCCTATGTGGTGTCTCAAGCCCTCACACATGATGCATGAGCACCAAATATAAATGATATAGTATAAGGTCACCCTCCATTAATTTTATCCCTTGATTATGTCTTAGGCCACGATAACCATCGACCCTAGAGAACCAAACAATCTATATATAAGATCCATGGTCCATGACATAATTAGGGTTCATGAGCCATGCATTGGACCATAAGCCAACATGAAATCCCTATCTGGGAAATTTTTGGCTTGTAAGTGGCTGGATATGGTGACCATTTTGATATTTGTAACATCATGTATGTTTCTTTGGGCCTAGTCCTTGGCCTACATAGGGGATATTTAGCTTATAAGTGAGATATGGTCACAATATTGAGGATTGGTGCATTGGGGATGACTCTTGGTGCCCATGTAATAGTTGAAATCCAAAATATAGGGTCTAAGATCATAAAATTTGTCTCTAAAATTTCATGGACATGTGTGGTCCCTTAGGCCATCACATATGCCCTAAACATGCAATATATAGTTCATGAGTTAAATATGGTGTCCATTTTAATGTGTCATATTTTGGGTAAAAATTTAGTAGTGCTTTCACCTAGCCCCACCCATTTTTGTGAGAAAAAGTGCACACGAACATAAGCATGCCAATAGAGAGATTTAAACATTGGTGTGGTAAATATGCAGAACAATTGGGAATATACTCCACCAAAACAAAGGAAAATGCCCAATTGACCATGAATGTGTATTTGAGCAAAAAGTGGTTTATAAAGATGAATTGATTATGGTAATACCCATGAAATGTTTCTTGCATGGTTATATCTTGCAATGCTTGAAAATCATTGGGAATCCATGGCTCCAGTGTGTCTATAACTTGAGGATGCATGCCACTCACATAATGGAAAATGAAATGCTATCAAGGGACAACACCATTTAATTCAACTCAAATTTATTTATTAAGGAAGAGGGTTTAAGCATCATGTCCTTAAAATTATGTTTTCTTGGTTTCATATGGTGGTGGCTATAGTAATCATTTGGCACTCATTACAACATTTTATCAATGAATATTAGAAAATATAAAGGAACAACATGCTATGTTCTATGAAAATTATTTTGTTTCTCATGCAACCATGGCTATTTTGGATGTTATGCTTAAGAAACTAAGGAATAATCTTATTCAAAAGGAATTATTCCCAGTGGATTTTCATTCCCCTAACTTGAATTCCCATTATCTATATATTATACACACATTTTTATTAGTTAGTTTGTACCCAATGGTAGGGACCTTATTTCCACCCTTTTCCAGTCGTCAAAAGACATAATGCATATTTCCAGGGTTAAAAGGCATGTATTCATCCTTATTATGAAAATTTTAGGTTGGTGCATTATAATTTGACATCATATAAAAATAAATTCTTGAACATGTCTTTTCTTGTGTTTGATGACGTAACCCATCTTGAACATAGTCTCATATTAACCCTTATTTCTCCTAAAGTGTCTTTGAAAAACTATACTATAGTCGAGCCCCTAATATTTCTCCTAAAGTTTATCTGAAAAAATATATTACAGTCGAGCCCTATCTTGAACATTACTTGCTACATATATGGTGGTTTCTCCACTTGATATTGATGACAATATGGATGATGAAAATGGTGAAATCTCTAATAATGAGGAAGAAGAGTCTCTTAAACCAAATCCTTCTGAAAAAACAACAAAAAATCATGTCTTCACTATATAGGGTAGTTTCTCTGGTTGTAGATCAGTGGAATAGATTTCTTGAAGGAGAAACTTAATGCAACATCTCACTGAAAGTATGTTTTCTTAGTTTTGTAGTTTTTCTAAGCATTGGAATCCATTACTTATGTTTAATTAACAACACCATTGCTTATAATACTTATCCTTATATGGGAATCTTTTATTGGTACAATCGTATGTGATTTTATGCACTTTGGTTTGTATCTTGAATCACTTTGACAATTTGCTAGATCTTACACGGGCATATTGTGTAAATGTGTGCTAGCACATGAAAAATTGTGAAGTTTGTAATGTGCAATCCCATTTTTTGTTGGGTAAAATCCTATTGATGTCCCTAATGGGAAGAAATATGTGGTTTATAAGGCCATTTTGATTGACTTGATTTATTTTCTTTGGAAAATAGGCCTCCTCCTTTGATTATTTTGATTTTTGGTCACTATTGTTTCTTTCTATAAGTTGGGACAAAAAATACACTATTGTGGTTCCATTGCTTAGGAAAACATTGAACTTTGGTCTCTTGAATGCTAAGAAAATTTTGAGGTATTGGCATAATACAATGAGCATGATAAAATTATAAGAAAAAATGCTTCGGTTGACTATCTTTGCACCAACTACTTCTTATAATGTTGATTTTGAGCATATGTATGACTAGTAGATTGTGTCTGCTCCATCTTAGATTGGGTGGCCAATGAATAGTCATATAAATTTTATTAATGATATTGGGAGAAGTGGGTCACAATAGTCAAAATTTGAGCTTCACAAATAACGTCTTTGCATTAGGATGTTCTATGTTCAATGACAATGAAATGCTTATTTGATTGACATTTTCTAGTCTTTCCATAATGGTGAGATTTTGGTTGGAGGTTGCATTTACTTTTGAATGTAACTGAAACTCAACATATTTGGGACCTCATATTTATTATATATTATATATTGTGTAAATGTGTAATGTGTAATATTTATAATTTATAATATTTATTATAAATTATATATATAAACTTTATATATTAAAAAAAATAATAATAAAAAAAATAAAAAATAAAACAATAATAAAACTTCAAACATAAAACATAAAATGAAAACCCCCATGCCCATATTTGAACCATATACCCACAACAACAGATAAAATCTCTCATTGATGTATCCCCTTGACAGCATACCAATGACCATATCTAGATAAAGAGATCGACCCTCATATCCCCGTGACAACATACCCTGCGACAATAGACCCACCATAGGAGATGGATAAAGAGGCTGCAGAGATAAATACTAGGCCGAGAGAGAGGCCGCAGAAAGACTAGGAGAAATAGGTCGCAAACAAAGGAGGAAGAGGCCACAAACAGGCTAAGAGAGAGAGGCTGCAAACAAAGGATAAAGAGGGTGTGGACAGAGGAGAAAGAGGCCGAGCATCTTAGCCCTAGTAATGACACAAGGGAAGGTATATTTTCATGACCAGATATGCCTTTCTCTTTTCATGAGACAAATGTTAATGATTTTTTTCTATACCTAGTTTCTTCCTTCCATTATCAAGATTTAAAACCCATGAATAAATCCCATAAACAACTTGCAGGGGAATATTTCTGACACATTTCTGAAACTCGATCTGTAAAATATCCTTGGTCAAGACACCTTCTTGGTACTCATTTCTATCAAGTTGTGGGTCATGTGTTGGGTTTATAACTGGAATCAACTCAACAATATCATTAGTTAAATCATCTCATACACGTGTATATAAGATTTATTTTTATGTGATCCATTTTTTTATGAATTTCCTTGCAACCTACATTTTATACAGTAGCCAAATGAGTGCATTATGATTGTAGACCAAATTTTTTGCCTTATCAGATCTTATCATGAATTTATCTTCAATAAAAGAATAAAAGTATAAATGCCCCAATTCCTCTCATGGGACAAGGAACTACCTACTTGTAGAAACAACCATACAACAAATACTTATATCTCTAGAGCATGCCCATTATGAAGCGACTACAAGTCTATTGGATCCTTTCCAAACCACCCAACATACAAAGCCTCCATGATTTAGAACACTCATCACCCACACACAATAAAAACAATGAAATCAAGCGCAAATAAAGGATACTTATAGGATGGTGCACCCACACCAAGAGCAAGAAGAACCCTACCCATACCAATTCAAGCCACTCTTTTTGATCTCAAGTTCAACATTAACACCATGACGATTGTGCTATTTGTAAGCACCAAGAGAGGTGACAATGCTAGTATTCTTTCCTTCCTACTACCTGTCCATTTGATGGTTCTTTCTGGGTAGTATTACCCATCTCTTTGTCCTCCATTATCACCTTGATATTATTATGTTAACACCTACCCTCCTTGTTTTATTCCCGCGTTCCATTTTTCTAGTCCCCTAATCATAACATTATATCATACCTTTATTATCCTATCATTTCTAGTCCTGTCTTCCTTTTCTTATCTTTTCTCTTATTGACCACCTATTTCCTCGATCCATTCAACTCTGATTGCATCCCTTTATTTCATTGTCTTGAGTAGGGCTGAATTCAAGATGACATTCATTAGTTGAGACTAGTCACCACTCCCTTTCTATCTTCCCTAAGAGGTCATCTTTGGTAGTTTTATCTTGTAGCCTATAGCTATAAGGTCACCTTCATTTCCATGAAATTTCCTTCCTCTCAATGCTCTCCTCCTACCTTCAATGGTGATTAACTAACGTTGTTTCCTAATTATGTTCATTTTCCATCCCCATGCTAAAATTTTCACCTCACGCCTTCAACGATGCCTTTCTAGAATCAATGGCACATGCCCTCACTAATGTCACCTTACAATTTTTAGTACCTTCAATGGTTCCTTTCCAAAATATTGATAATATCACCTCACCATCATCAATGCCTTTGATGGTTCCTTTTAACATCATCACTTTATGTCTTCATTGATGTCACCTCATAATAATTCCACCTCTAATGCCCTCACTAGTTGTAGGATAGCATTTCCAAATTTCACCCTCCCTCATAATAGTTGTTTCCTCTCACCTCTCTCTCCTTCACTAGTTCAACCCTAGTGTGGTATCCTTTCACCTCTTGTCTCCTCTCTCTTTCACCTTTTCTTGAATGTTGTTCTCTCATGATAATTTTTGTCACTATCCCTTGCCTACTTAAAGAAATTTGTTAACCTTTGTTTTGTAGGAACATCGATTTCTTGGGTACTAAGATCAACATGTTTACACCTCTTATGTCTTGGCATGGTTAAGAATTTCTAGAGAGCATAAAAATTTGAAATCCTTATGTGAATGAATGTGATAATATATTGGTCAACAAGGTGAAGCCATCGTGATCCTTATGAGTATTTAAGATGTGTATGGTGGTCTCTATAATAATAAAAGTTTACTATGTTAGAAATGATGACATTTGATTCAATGTTGTATAGGTGTACTAAGTGAACTATGACATTTGCATGATATTTTTTAAATTTTGGTCATTTTGCTTCCATTTATCTGGATAATTAGCTCATAATTTTTGTCATTAGTAGTGAAAACATAGTAATCTATCAAGAAATTATTTCTTTTCTTAAAACCTCTTGCTCCTTCCCATAGCTAGTTTTCATCGAAGATGAAATTATTGCATTTCATTTTCCTCTTGCATGGTTTAAAGGGATGAGTCAAAATGCCATTAGTTTCATGACCACTCCTTTGAGTAGCAACAACCTAAAATCAAGCGCTAATTAAAATTTATCTAGCAACTTTTCTAGGGCTCTTCAAACCCATCTTAGCTTAGGTGTAGAGCTTTGGAATAGGATTGTGAGAATAAATTTTCAAAGATGCTAAACAAACATAAAGCCTTGAGTTAGGGAGTGAAATCCAATTGCTATATCATTGACTTTGGGAAGTCCTTCCCTAGCACAAGGGTCAATCACGAAGTTGCATTGGGGCCCTCAGACTAATCAACCCTACATTGTTGGTCTTGGTGTTGACTGTCGAATTTTCCCCCTCTACTTTGGTATAGTAGGTGGTACCATAGAGGCCATAATATTTTAGACTTCCTACACAAGGTGACAACACAGGGAAGGTGGTGTTGTACCTGGGATCGATGTTGGCTAGACTCACTCGGACTCCTTGGAGGGTTTCCCATTGCTCGGTGAGGTAACTTGGACCAGGGCGTTAGTTTGTTAAGCAGGTTGTCAACGTAACTTTCCCACCCATCTAAACTCAGCCCCTTCATGCATCGATTATGCGATGTTGGATTCCATCACCAACTAGCACTTCTTTGTGAGAAGGTTTGTTTACATGCTTGACTCCTAGATTAATTAGCGTGTGTTGTTTTTTATCCTTAGTTGGCCTTAGGATTAATTTTGTGTCTAATGGCATCAGTTCCGGGTTAATTCCTCATTTGATCAATACAAAATATAGATACCATTAAAATCAAAGGTTATAAAGAGGTAACAAATAGATCATACCTAACTTACATCTTATAATTCTCCAACATTGTTCTTTACACTTAGTGCAACAAACACCAAATGGAATGGTTTACACAAGGTCAATGGAGAATGTTATTGGAAAATTTGAAATATTATCATAAATGCACATCTCACATATTTGTACATGCACCATAGATTCAAAATCTTTCATGAAGAGGTCTGGGAGAAATGCCTCCATGCAAAATTGTCCACATCAGAATTGTCCATGTCCTTGATGGAAATATATACAATTCCCTTGAAGATATTTTAGTCCCTGTCCTTCTTAAAAAGGATGATGCCATTCTGGAAGTGGTCAAAGACTACTTTTATCCCCCCTCTATATGGTAAATGCTACTTCCTATACTAGCCTTCCCCTACAATAGGGAGTGTTGTGTCCTTTTTCTCAAAAATAAGTGAGGTTCCTCTTCTTTCTCCCAACATTATCCCAAACTCTTGGACAATAATACATGCAACCTCAAAACTAACGTTTAGGGAAACTAGAATCCAATCATGAACCGAGAGTGAGGGGTTCTCTAGATAAAATCCTATGCTAGGAATCCAACAAAGATGATGGTTCCTCAATCCGAGTCTCACTTTTTGTTTTATGCCCAGTTGTAAGTCGCATCCCAAACCATTTCGGGGACTCTTGGCAATTCGTCCTCGGGGCATAAAATCCTAACATAGCATCATTTTTGAGTTCCATGAGATGTTGCATGCTTGTTTATCCATGGACTAGGTTACCACATTGTCCATCTGCTCCCGAGGTATGGTTTCGTAAATTGGACCCCTAAATCCAAATGTTGCATTGCTTCTTACTAAGCAAAGCACTAGTTATCGAAATCGATGGAAAAAAACACTTCCTAGGGGTTGGAACCGAGAGTGAGGCATGCTCTAGCTAAAATCCTATGCCAGGAATCCAACAAAGATGATGGTTCTTCAATTTGAGTCTCGGTTTTCATTTTATGCCCAGTTGGAAGTCGCATCCCAAACCATTTCGTGGACTCTTGGCCAATTCCCGCTCAGGGCATAAAAGACTAACAAAGAAATTTTTTTGAGTTCCATGAGATCCTGTAAGCTTGTTTAGGCATGGAATAGGTGACCAAATTATCCATCTGTTCCTGAGGTATGGTTTCGTAAATTGGCCCCTTAATACAAATGCTGCATTGCTTCAAACTGAGAAAAACACCAGTTCTCGAAATCAATGATTAAAGAAACTTTTAAGGCATGGCACCCATGAGTGAGGGGTGATCTAGATAAAATCCTGTCCTAGTAATCCATCGGATTCGATGGTTCCTTAATCCGAGTCTCGATATTCATTATATTCCTAGTTGCAAGTCGCATCCCAAACCATTTCGGGGACTCTAGGCCAATTCCTCCTCATGGCATAAAATCCTAACATAACAACATTTTTGAGTTTCATGAGATGTTTCATGCTTGTTTAGGCATGGAATAGGTGACCACATTTTTCATCCTCTCCTGAGGTATGGTTTCATAAATTGGACCCCTAAATCCAAATGTTGCATTGCTTCTTATTGAGCAAAGCACTAGTTATCGAAATCAATGAAAAAAACAACTTTCGAGGGGTTCGAACTGAGAGTGAGGGGTGATATAGATAAAATCCTATTCCACGAATAAAAAAAAGACAACAATTCCTCAATCCAAGTCTCGGTTTTCATTTTATTCCCAGTTGCAAGTCGCATCCCAAACTATTTTGGGGACTCTTGGGAATTCCTTTTCGGGGCATAAAAGCCTAACGGAGCATCATTTTTGAGTTCCATGAGATTCTGCATGCTTGTTTAGGTATGGAATAACTGACCACATTGTCCATCATCTCTCAAGGCATGGTTTCATAAATTGGACCCCTAAATCCAAATGTTGTATTGCTTCTTACTGAGCAAAGCACTAGTTATCAAAATCAATGAAAAAAATGACTTCCGAGGGGTTGGAATCAGTAGTGAGGGGTTATATAGCTAAAATCCTCTGCCAGGAATCCAACAAATATGATGGTTCCTCAATCCAAGTCTCAGTTTTCATTTTATGCCCAGTTGCAAGTCGCATCCCAAACCATTTTGGGGACTCTTGGCAATTCCTCCTCAGGGCATAAAAGCCTAACACATAATTTTTTTTGAGTTCCATGAGATGTTGCATCCTTGTTTAGGCATGGACTAGGTGACCACATTTTCCATCCACTCCCAAGGCATGGTTTCATAAATTGAACCCCTAAATCCAAATGTTGCATTGCTTCTTACTGAGACAAACACTAGTTATCATAATCAATGAAAAAAACAATTTTCGAGGGGTTGGAGCCGGGAGTGAGGGGTTCTCTAGATAAAATCCTATCCCATTAATCCATATAAGTCAAAGGTTCCTAAATAAGAGTCTCATTTTTTATTTTATTCCCTGTTGCAAGTCACATCCCAAACCATTTCAGGGACTCTTGGCCAATTCCTTCTTACGGCATAAAAACCTAACGGAGCAACATTTTTTAGTTCCATGATATGTTGCAAGATTATTTAGGCATGGAATATGTGACCGCATTGTCCATATTCTCCTGAGGCACAGTTTCATAAATTGGATCCTTTAATCCAAATGTTGCATTGCTTCAAACTAAGAAAAACACTGGTTCTCGAAACCGTTGAGTACTGCAAATTCTGAGGCATGAAACCCAAGAGTGAGGGGTGTTATAGATGAAATTATATCCTAGTAATCCATGATAATCAATGGTTCCTTAATCTGAGTCTCGATATTATCTCTATGCCCAGTTGCAAGTCTCATCCCAAACCATTTCGGGGACTCTTGGCCAATTCCTCCTCATGGCATAAAAACCTAACTGAGCGACATTTTTGAGTTCCATAAGATGATGCATTCTTGTTTAGGCATGGAGTAGGTGACCACATTGTCCATCCGCTCCCAAGGCACGGTTTCATAAATTGGACCCCTAAATCCAAATGTTGCATTGCTTCTTACTGAGCAAAGCATTAGTTATCACAATCAATGAAAAAATCAACTTCTGAGGGGTTGGAACTGAGAGTGAGGGGTGCTCTAGCTAAAATCCTATTTCAGGAATCGAACAGAGAGGATGATTCCTCAATCTGAGTCTTGATTTTATTTTTATCCCCAGTTGTAAGTCGCATCC
>JASDQU010501772.1:0-10126 GCA_032191745.1 Picea mariana | reverse complement strand
TCTTTCCTTCCTACTACCTGTCCATTTGATGGTTCTTTCTGGGTAGTATTACCCATCTCTTTGTCCTCCATTATCACCTTGATATTATTATGTTAACACCTACTCTCCTTGTTTTATTCCCACGTTCCATTTTTCTAGTCCCTTAATCATAACATTATATCATACCTTTATTATTCTATCATTTCTAGTCCTGTCTTCCTTTTCTTATCTTTTCTCTTATTGACCACCTATTTCCTCTATCTGTTCATCTCTGATTGCATCCCTTTATTTGATTGTCTTGAGTAGGGCTGAATTCAAGATGACATTCATTAGTTGATACTAGTCACCACTCCCTTTCTATCTTCCCTAAGAGGTCATCTTTGACAGTTGTATCTTGTAGCCTATAGCTATAAGGTCACCTTTATTTCCATGAAATTTCCTTCCTTTCAATTCTCTCCTCCTACCTTCAATGGTGATTAACTAACATTTTTTCCTAATTATGTTCATTTTCCATCCCCATGCTAACATTTTCACCTCACGCCTTCAACGATGCCTTTCTAGAATCAATGGCACATGCCCTCACTAATGTCACCTTACAATTTTTAGTACCTTCAATGGTTCCTTTCCAAAATATTGATAATATCACCTCACCATCATCAATGCATTTGATGGTTCCTTTTAACATCATCACTTTATGTCTTCATTGATGTCACCTCATGATAATTCCACCTCTAATGCCCTCACTAGTTGTAGGATAGCATTTCCAAATTTCACCCTCCCTCATAATAGTTGTTTCCTCTCACCTCTCTCTCCTTCACTAGTTCAACCCTAGTGTGGTATCCTTTCACCTCTTGTCTCCTCTCTCTTTCACCTTTTCTTGAATGTTGTGCTCTCATGGTAATTTTTGTCACTATCCCTTGCCTACTTAAAGAAATTTGTTAACCTTTGTTTTGTAGGAACATCGATTTCTTGGGTACTAAGATCAACATGTTTACACCTCTTATGTCTTGGCATGGTTAAGAATTTCTAGAGAGCATGAAAATTTGAAATCCTTATGTGAATGAATGTGATAATATATTGGTCAACAAGGTGAAGCCATCATGATCCTTATGAGTATTTAAGATGTGTATGGTGGTCTCTATAATACTAAAAGTTTACTATGTTAGAAATGATGACATTTGATTCAATGTTGTATAGGTGTACTAAGTGAACTATGACATTTGCATGCTATTTTTTAAATTTGGGTCATTTTGCTTCCATTTATCTGGATAATTAGCTCATACTTTTTGTCATTAGTAGTGAAAACATAGTAATCTATCAAGAAATTATTTCTTTTCTTAAAACCTCTTGCTCCTTCCCATAGCTAGTTTTCATCGAAGATGAAATTATTGCATTTCATTTTCCTCTTGCATGGTTTAAAGGGATGAGTCAAAATGCCATTAGTTTCATGACCACTCCTTTGAGTAGCAACAACCTAAAATCAAGCGCTAATTAAAATTTATCTAGCAACTTTTCTAGGGCTCTTCAAACCCATCTTAGCTTAGGTGTAGAGCTTTGGAATAGGATTGTGAGAATAAATTTCCAAAGATGCTAAACAAACATAAAGCCTTGAGTTAGGGAGTGAAATCCAATTGTTATATCATTGACTTTGGGAAGCCCTTCTCTAGCACAAGGGTCAATCACGAAGTTACATTGGGGCCCTCAGACTAATTAACCCTACTTTGTTGGTCTTGGTGTTGACTATCGAATGTCCCCCTTTTGCTTTGGTATAGTAGGTGGTACCATAGAGGCCATAATATTTTAGACTTCCTACACAAGGTGACAACACAGGGAAGGTGGTGTTGTACCTGGGATCGACGTTGGCTAGACTCACTCGGACTCCTTGGAGGGTTGCCCATTGCTCGGTGAGGTAGCTTGGACCAGGGCGTTAGTTTGTTAAGCAGGTTGTCAACGTAACTTTCCCACCCATCGAAACTCAGCCCCTTCATGCATCGATTATGTGATGTTGGATTCCATCACCAACTAGCGCTTCTTTGTGAGAAGGTTTGTTTACATGCTTGACTCCTAGATTAATTAGCGTGTGTTGTTTTTTATCCTTAGTTGGCCTTAGGATTAAGTTTGAGTCTAATGGCATCAGTTCCGGGTTAATTCCTCATTTGATCAATACAAAATATAGATACCATTAAAATCAATGGTTATAAAGAGGTAACAAATAGCTCATACCTAACTTACATCTTATAATTCTCCAACATTGTTCTTTACACTTAGTGCAACAAACACCAAATGGAATGGTTTACACAAGGTCAATGGAGAATGTTATTGGAAAATTCAAAATATTATCATAAATGCACATCTCACATATTTGTACATGCACCATAGATTCAAAATATTTCATGAAGAGGTCTGGGAGAAATGCCTCCATGAAAAATTGTCCACATCAGAATTGTCCATGTCCTTGATGGAAATATATACAATTCCCTTGAAGATATTTTAGTCCCTGTCCTGCTTACAAAGGATGATGCCATTCTGGAAGTGGTCAAAGACTACTTTTATCCCCCCTCTATATGGTAAATGCTACTTCCTATACTAGCCTTCCCCTACAATAGGGAGTGTTGTGTCCCTTTTCTCAAAAATAAGTGAGGTTCCTCTTCTTTCTCCCAACATTATCCCAAGCTCTTGGACAATAATACATGCAACCTCAAAACTAACGTTTAGGGAAACTAGAATCCAATCATGAACCAGGAGTGAGGGGTTCTCTAGATAAAATCCTATGCGAGGAATCCAACAAATATGACGGTTCCTCAATCTGAGTCTCGGTTTTTGTTTTATGCCCAGTTGCAAATTGCATCCCAAACCATTTCGGGGACTCTTGGCAATTCGTCTTCGGGGCATAAAAGCCTAACATAGCATCATTTTTGAGTTCCATGAGATGCTGCATGCTTGTTTATCCATGGACTAGGTGACCACATTTTCCATCCTCTCTCGAGGTATGGTTTCGTAAATTGGACCCCTAAATCCAAATGTTGCATTGCTTCTTACTAAGCAAAACACTAGTTATCGAAATCGATGAAAAAAAACACTTCTAAGGGGTTGGAACTGAGAGTGAGGCGTGCTCTAGATAAAATACTATGCCAGGAATCCAACAAAGATGATGGTTCTTCAATTTGAGTCTCGGTTTTCATTTTATGCCCAGTTGCAAGTCGCATCCCAAACCATTTCGTGGACTCTTGGCCAATTCCCGCTCAGGGCATAAAAGACTAACAAAGAAAAATTTTTGAGTTCCATGAGATGTTGTAAGCTTGTTTACGCATGGAATAGGTGACCAAATTATCCATCTGTTCCTGAGGTATGGTTTCGTAAATTGGCCCCTTAATACAAATGCTGCATTGCTTCAAACTGAGAAAAACACCAATTCTCGAAATCAATGATTAAAGAAACTTTTGAGGCATGGAACCCGTGAGTGAGGGGTGATCTAGATAAAATCCTGTCCTAGTAATCCATTGGATTCGATGGTTCCTTAATCTGAGTCTCGATATTCATTATATTCCTAGTTGCAAGTCGCATCCCAAACCATTTCGGGGACTCTAGGCCAATTCCTCCTCATGGCATAAAAGCCTAACATAAAATTTTTTTTGAGTTTCGTGAGATGTTTCATGCTTGTTTAGGCATGGAATAGGTGACCACATTTTCCATCCTCTCCCAAGGCATGGTTTCATAAATTGGACCCCTAAATCCAAATGTTGCATTGCTTATTATTAAGCAAAGCACTAGTTATCAAAATCGATGAAAAAAACAACTTTCGAGGGGTTGGAACTGAGAGTGAGGGGTGATCTAGATAAAATCCTATTCCATGAATAAAAAAAAGACAACAATTCCTCAATCCAAGTCTCGGTTTTCATTTTATTCCCAGTTGCAAGTCGCATCCCAAACTATTTCGGGGACTCTTGGAAATTCCTCCTCGGGGCATAAAAGCCTAACGGAGCATCATTTTTGAGTTCCATGAGATTCTGCATGCTTGTTTAGGCATTGAATAACTGACCACATTGTCCATCATCTCTCGAGGCATGGTTTCATAAATTGGACCCCTAAATCCAAATGTTGTATTGCTTCTTACTGAGCAAAGCACTAGTTATCAAAATCAATGAAAAAAACGACTTCCGAGGGGTTGGAATCAGTAGTGAGGGGTTATCTAGCTAAAATCCTCTGCCAGGAATCCAACAAAGATGATGGTTCCTCAATCCGAGTCTCAGTTTTCATTTTTTGCCCAGTTGCAAGTTGCATCCCAAACCATTTTGGGGACTCTTGGCAATTCCTCTTCGGGGCATAAAAGCCTAACACATAATTTTTTTTGAGTTCCATGATATGTTGCATCCTTGTTTAGGCATGGACTAGGTGACCACATTGTCCATCCACTCCCAAGGCATGGTTTCATAAATTGAACCCCTAAATCCAAATGTTGCATTGCTTCTTACTGAGACAAACACTAGTTATCATAATCAATGAAAAAAAAAAATTCCGAGGGGTTGGATCCGGGAGTGAGGGGTTCTCTAGCTAAAATCCTATCCCATTAATCCATATAATTCGAAGGTTCCTAAATAAGAGTCTCATTTTTCATTTTATTCCCTATTGCAAGTCACATCCCAAACCATTTCAGGGACTCTTGGCCAATTCCTTCTTAGGGCATAAAAACCTAACGGAGCAACATTTTTTAGTTCCGTGAGATGTTGCAAGATTGTTTAGGCATGGAATATGTGACCGCATTGTCCATATTTTCCTGAGGCACAGTTTCATAAATTGGATCCTTTAATCCAAATGTTGCATTGCTTCAAACTAAGAAAAACACTGGTTCTCGAAACCGTTGAGTACTGCAAATTCTGAGGCATGAAACCCAAGAGTGAGGGGTATTATAGATGAAATTATATCCTAGTAATCCATCATAATCAATGGTTCCTTAATCTGAGTCTTGATATTATCTCTATGCCCAGTTGCAAGTCTCATCCCAAACCATTTCGGGGACTCTTGGCCAATTCCTCCTCATGGCCTAAAAGCCTAACTGAGCAACATTTTTGAGTTCCATGAGATGATGCATGCTTGTTTAGGCATGGATTAGGTGACCACATTTTCCATCCGCTCCCAAGGCATGGTTTCGTAAATTGGACCCCTAAATCCAAATGTTGCATTGCTTCTTACTGAGCAAAGCATTAGTTATCGAAATTGATGAAAAAATCAACTTCTGAGGGGTTGGAACTGAGAGTGAGGGGTGCTCTAGCTAAAATCCTATTCCAGGAATTGAATAGAGAGGACGATTCCTCAATCTGAGTCTCGATTTTATTTTTATCCCCAGTTGTAAGTCGCATCCCAAACCATTTTGGGGACTCTTGGCAATTCCTCCTCGAGGCATAAAAGCCTAACAGAGCAACATTTTTGAGTTCCATGAGATTCTGCATGCTTTTTTACACATGGAATAGGTGACCACATTTTCCATCCACTCTCGAGGCATGGTTTCATAAATTGGACCCCTAAATCCAAATGTTCCATTGCTTCTTATTGAGAAAATCACTAGTTATCGAAATCGATGAAAAAAAAACTTTCGAGCGATTGGAGCTGAGAGTGAGGGGTGATATAGCTAAACTCCTATGCCAGGAATCAGACAGTGACAATGGTTCCTCAATTCAATTCTTGGTTTTCATTTTATGCCCAGTTGCAAGTCGCATCCCAAACCATTTCGGGGACTTTTGGCAATTCTTCCTCAAGGCATAAAAGCCTAAAACAGAAACATTTTTGAGTTCCGTGAGATTTTGCATGCTTGTTTAGACATAGAATAAGTGACCACATTTTCCATCCTCTCCTGAGGCATGGTTTCATAAATTGGACCCCTAAATCCAAATGTTGCATTGCTTCTTACTAAGCAAAGCACTAGTTATCGAAATCGATGAAAAAAATAACTTCCAAGGGGTTGGAACCAGGAGTGAGGGGTGCTCTAGCTAAAATCCTATGCCAGGAATCCAAAAAAGATGACGGTTCATCAATCCAAGTCTCGTTTTTCATTTTATGCCCAGTTGCAAGTCACATCCCAAACCATTTTGGGGCCTCTTGGCCAATTCCCCCTCAGGGCATAAAAGACTAACAGAGAAACATTTTTGAGTTCTGTGAGATGT
Source organism: Picea mariana (assembly GCA_032191745.1). Taxonomy (NCBI): domain Eukaryota; kingdom Viridiplantae; phylum Streptophyta; class Pinopsida; order Pinales; family Pinaceae; genus Picea; species Picea mariana. Next base: position 3,989 of record JASDQU010501772.1, on the reverse strand, counting down.
TGCAAGATTGTTTATGAATGGAATAGGTGAAAAAATTATCCATCCACTCTCGAGGCATGGTTTCTTAAATTGGCCACTTAATCCAAATGTTGCATTGCTTCAAACTGAGAAAAACACTAGTTCTCGAAATCAATGATTAAAGCAACTTCTAAGGCATGGAACCCGTGAGTGAGGGTTTCTCTAAATGAATTCCTATGCTAGTAACCCATTGGAGTTGATGGTTCCTTAATCCGAGTCTTGATATTCATTATATGCCCAGTTGCATCTCGCATCCCAAACCATTTCAGGGACTCTTGGCAATTACTCCTCAGGGCATAAAAACCTAACGGAGCAACATTTTTGAGTTTCGTGAGATGATCCAAGATTGTTTAGGCATGGAATAGGTGACTTTGTTTTCCATCTGGTCACGAGGCACGGTTTTATAAATTGGACCCCTTAATCCAAATGTTGGTTTGCTTCAAACTGAGCAAAACACTAGCTCTCAAAATCAATGAGTAAATCAACTTTTGAGGCATGGAACCTGAGAGTGAGGGGTGCTATAGCTGAAATACTATTCGAGGAATCCATCGGAGTCGACGATTCCTCAATCTGAGTCTCAATTTTTATTTTATGTCCAGTTGCAAGTCGCATCCCAAACCATTTCGGGGATTCTTGGCTAATTCCTCCTCGGAGCATAAAAGCCTAACGCAGTATCATTTTTGAGTTCCATGAGATGTTGCATGCTTGTTTAGGAATGGAATAGGTGATCAAATTGTCCATCCACTCCCGAGGCATGGTTTCATAAATTTGACCCCTAAATCCAAATGTTTCATTGCTTCTTATCGAGCAAAGCACTAGCTATCAAAATCGATTAAAAAAACAACTTCTAAGGGGTTGGAACTGAGAGTGAGGGGTGCTCTAACTAAAATTATATGCTAGGAATCCAATAGAGACGATGGTTCCTAAATCTGAGTCTTGGTTTTCGTTTTTTTATAATAATTCTAATTTGCACAAATCCAAAAAAAAACAACCTTACTACTATTTTTTTCTTAGATCCATATTATAAACTTATCATGTACCTAGTTTTATCACATTAATATGTCCTTAATATGTCCAAAATCAAGAGGGATATCACATTAAATTAGGTGGTTGACCACTAATATAGGTAACTGCACCATAGTCTAGTTGTGCATCCAAAACTAAAGGTATACAAATTTTATTTAGAACTTTGAATATAGAAAAAAAAGTTCATAAATTGGAACTAGGATGATGATGGACTACTCACTAACAACACGTGCACATGCAACTAAAGGTACAACCAAACAGGCACCTGTTAGATTCTTCAAGTGAGGAAATATTAGAATAAATAGAGGGAAATGCGACTACATCTAGTAGATATGATAAGAAAACAAGGACCATGGGTGAAAAAGTGAGAAGAAAATTTTGTAGATGCATGAAATTTTTTCTTGCCGAAGGAGGATCATGCTCTTATGATGATGAGATCATAGGAGACATAGAGGTGCCACTCATGTATAAGCATTTGGTGAAACAATGGGTACCTAAGGAACTACCTCCTATAGATGCTGACTTCATTGTCAACAATAGGACATATCACATTGCACCATCCTCCCTCCATGGCTTGGGGATATTTTCCATGGATGGAATAATTGTAAAATACATTATAGTAATGGAATTGATGGACTATGTTTGACCATGTTACAATTATAACGATTGGATGCGGGTGATCCAGTACATGCGAAGTATGCAGAGATATGCACTCGCCGCAAATTATATACAACTAATAAACAAGGATAAAAATAAGGGAACTACTATCTATATTGATGGAAGGCCTAAAGCTTCCATAAATATCACAGGGTTTATAAACAACACATGACCCAAGACAACAAACAAACAACTGAATTGCATATATGAGGGACATGAAGAGAATCGGGTAGTCCTATGCACAATAAAAAATATAACTCCCATGGAAGAGTTATTAGTGGATTACCATTTGAATCAAATATAAACATTGACTAATATCGTGAAGGTACTTATGCAACACCTATTTAAGAAACCTCTACTTATTGCATTATATTTTTTTTATTATCTTTAACATTGTTGTAAATATTATCTTTTACATTGTTTTTTTGTTATCATTAACAATTTTTTAAATATTTGAGGATTTTAATTATATTATAATGTGGCAGAATGATCGTGGAAAAGGGCCATCCGCAGAACATGTAAATGATTATCAATTTCTACTTTCATTTTACGTTATTTTTATTATTTACTTATATAGTTTTATTGAAATAACATTGTTTTTGTTGAAATTATATGTAGTCTGCAGACCATGTTTATCATGATTCCACCGATGAGGAGGGGTTTTATTCATCCCCTGATCCGATGGTATTAATAAAAAAAAATATCATTAAAGTGAACAAGGGACTTGCTAGCTTCTTAGATCGTCCAGATCAAATTCCCGACATCATAGAAAACATCAATATCCTTATGTCACAACTTAACACATATAAGGTAATAACCATAATTTAAAGTGTTTTTTTTAATGTACTCATATGTTCAATTATGAAACCATGTTCTTTAACTTTTACGTTATCTCACGAAAAAACATTTTCTTTTTTATAAAGAGATTTTTGGAGCCTGTTCAGCCTGGTGTTTGTAGTAGTGGCGCTACATAGACACTACAGATTTTTGATGCAGGTGGTCATACAACTGCTAGAGTACTATTTACTTCTCCATATTCCACACCTAATTTAGATAGGAGCCATGACCCACACCCCCAGACATCCACACATCGGTCAAAGTCTAGATATGGAGGCAGAAATGAGGCTCATGGTGATGTGGTTGACATGGTTTCATTTCCTCGAGCTAGACATGTGATAAGAACGGGGACCCTTCCATGCACATTTTTGGTCGACGATAATGGACTTCCATTAAAACAATCAAGACTCCCAGATATATTTAATTCACATTTTAATCGTTTAATTTTTTCCTTCTCATACACAAATCATCTAGATTATTAATTTTAAATTAATGATCATATATTTTTGTGTGTAGGAAACGACCATTTTTATAGGCACCTAGAGAGAAAGGCCTTGTTGATTTTTGGGGAAAACTTATGCATGAGGTGGAATTTCCAGAATTCCAACCTCAAAAAGGAACTTATGGATTATCTTGAAGGCCTTTTTGGAGTAGAAACGTTCAATAAAATAGTGGTCACCTCTGCAACGAGTGAATATTTAAAATATATGCGGGATGCTTATAGGTGAACCTTGGTAGGAAATCCTAGGTATGAGCGTCCTCTCTCAATTCCAGAGAGGGAGTGGAAGGCGATCATTGATGATGCAAAAGAGAAGATTTTGAAAAAATCAGGAGAACAATTAACTGGTACACCAAGGTAAATTACAATATTTTGATTTCAATTCCAGATTTATTTTTCTTTAGATCTAAATAAAAGTGTGGGTATATATAACATACTTGAAAATTTTGATGATAGGTTGCCTGACACTTCAAAGAAAACCAAAGAAAGGATTTCCAAACATGGCCAACACAAGATAGGCTAGGGCGTCTACTTGAGCTTACAGTCACGAATCATAAGTATCCAAACATATTAAGAATATTATTTGTTTCTCCTTACAACTTTCAAGTAATTGCAGCCAAAAACATTAAAAAACCATACCCTTATGTAATGTAGGGCGACGACTTTAGAACTGAAACCACGGAGGAAGACCTCCAACTTGGTTACAAGTATAGTTATAAAGCTGTGGTTGATTGTAGGAAAAGCATGGGGCATACCCCAAGATCCAATTTTTGGGATAAGGTAAATAAAAATCAATCCACATTAACCTTTCATTACTTATAAAATACGTAAATGTTTGATATCATCCATAATTTAATGTCTTACCTTGTTTTAATCAGGGGAGAAACACTATCAATGAAACCATTAGTAATGGACAACATAGCATTGATAGTGAAACGCAGCCAGAAGATCA
>JASDQU010501771.1:23981-35085 GCA_032191745.1 Picea mariana | reverse complement strand
GATAAGTGAATTTTTTTATTTTATTTTTTTTGGTTTCTAGAACATGGATCTAGGTATGTTTGATAGATTATGTCCTAGCTTAAAAACTAGGGCATTAATAGGAAAGAAAGTTTGATATGAATAGATATGATAATTATAACGATAGATATGTTATACCTATGCATAGAAAGAATGTTTGGACTAACAAGTGGATGCAAAATCCTAGAAAGAAATTTTTGCAGGCCAGCCATTATGATCCTAGCGCGCAGTACAAGAAGAGTTGGGGATCATTGAAGAGAAAGAGAGGATTAACTCTTTGTTACAGTTGCAGAAGACCAGGCCATCTTGCTAAGGAATGCCCTGGGAGAAACCCTATCTGCCTCTGTTGTAAAGCTATGGACCATGAAGTATTGGATTGCCCTAGAATGATTGCTAGACTTGAAAGACTGAATATGGAACAAGCAAACTCTAAAGGAGATCAAGAGACCAAAATTATGGAAGAACCCCAGAAAGAATCAGAGATCATGTTACTGAAAATAAAAGAAACCCTAGATGATCATAAGGATGTCAGTTTGTCAGAAATCTTCGAAGAATAGAAGAAAATCGAAGTAAGAATAGGAGACTTCGACATTGACTATGCCTTGGATGAGAGAACACTAATGAATATTATGACAGAAAGAACTTGGGAAACCCTAGGAAGGCCTGCTCTGGTTCCTTCACTAGGAACTATCGGATTATTTAAAGGCAAAATAGTAACCCTATGTGGCAGAATTACCCAGATAGCTATGAATACCCATGGAACTTTGACAGAGGAAGATTTCAAAGTCATTACATTTATTGAGGACCCTTCCCCATTTCTAGCTTTGCTAGGAAATATCTGGATTGAAAAAGACCAGATCCGGAGGAAAGAAGAAAAGGAAGCCCTAGAATAGAAGAAGCAAGAACTCATGGAATTTATGACTAGAAGGATTGCCTACTTGATGGAGGAACAAGAGAACATATCTCCGTTGTTAAACACTAGGAACCTGGATGTCAAAGCTATAAGAGTGTTAGAGGAACCACATAAGACCGAAATATCTAACCCATATGATGAAGGAGTATCACCCTTGGATCTGAGGAAAGATCCTAGGCAGCGCGAAGTGACTATGTCAAGAGAAGATAAGATTCAGAATGGAAAGAGGGTGATCGAGACTAAGCTGACTGGGAAAAAGGCTAGAAATCGAAGTAAGAAGATGGCCAAAATCAGAAAGCTACAGACGACTCCAGAAGGAACCCCGCAGAAGGAAACATCACAAGAATTGAGCTTCGTCAAGATATTAGAACAGTGACATCTGGCACTTCTCCATGGCGCATTAATATAGTCGTTGGACTGATATACCCGTTTGAATTCCACCCCGAACTGGTTGAAAAGCAATTATGGTTTCCCACTAGACCATTGAATAGCACCAGAATGGATAGAACAAAGTTAATGCAGGCCCCAAATCCGTTGGAAGCAGACCGTTGCTAAGTTTCCCTACTTAGTCCATCGCGCCACGCACCTAGAATACTTTTTGCTAAGTGAGAATTTGAGCTCGAACCTTGAGATTACTTCACCTTGCGATCATTTCCTTGTTGCTTTATTGTTCATTGTAATCTCATACGTCATTTTCACACCTGAGCTAGTGGACCCAAGATTGTATGTCGAACAAGCTCAGTGCTGTTGAGAAAGTAGTTGAAGAAGTTTTGACTGACCTAATGGCTGAGAGAGTCATGTCAGAGAGAAGGATGTTTGCAGGTGTGCAAGAATTGTCGTCAGGAGGAGTCCAAGCTTCTCCCTCCATTTCTCACAGCGCAGGACCTTCTAGAACCACGACCGAGACAAGAATAAAGCATAGAGATGATATTGCGAACACCAAGCTGATCCCACACATTTTGTCGGTTTACATCCCACCTTTGAGAGACAAGATTAATCGCGAAAGTGTACCCAGAGACTTTGAGTACAACCTGATCACCGCATATCTTCTGAAAGGAGTGCACGCAGTACGTGCTGACCAGGATAAGCTTGCAGCACTAAAATTCAGTGATTTTAACCTTGGAGATCGCAAAACCTACAGCATGTTGGTTCCGCATAAATACTTAACTAAGACCAAAGGTCGTAATCCTAAGATTGTCCCGTAGTCCTGGACCCAGAACCTCGCGCAGTCCACACTACTCAACATAATGAAGATCTCTCACTTCGACAGACACCACGAAGTCAACGCATGCGTCGGGTTTCTGTTGTCTTGCTATCACAGCAGATATTTATGGTTGGACCACCGCATTACTGTGGATCCAACTCTGATCAATCAGATCACAGGACTCAGCATGCAAGGCCCTGACCCATAGGACTTTTACCCAAGCAAGACCTTCGACCGAGCACTAGCACAGCGGATAAAGGAAACTTATGGCGATGTAGAGAAGGGCACGCAAGGCTACAAGGTAGCCTCCATCCAGAGCAGCGCAGTGCGCCTTGCATGTCAGTTGATCACTGGAAAATTAGTTCATAAGAATAGACCAACACAGGTGACTGGCTTCGTAGTTGACCTCGTAGCGAAGTGCGTCGAGGGACTACAGATGAATTGGGCACAGTATCTCGTCAACCAGTTAGAGCTGGATTGCAAAGGAGTGCAAGACCAAGGGTATGAGTTCCACTTTAGTTGGCTACTCATACTCATAGCTTTCATCGCTTGGGAGCTACCAGAGGGAGCCACTTTCCGGAGATTGAACCTTTCAAAACACTAGCCACGAAGTTCTGTACGCTGTGGTACTCCAACAACATGAGCAAGAAGTGGCAGTCTAACGTTGTCTTCCACACCTACTTCAACCAACTAAAGACTGCAATTCAGTCTACACCGCGAATCACCCTGAACGCACTCCATAGGTTTAGACCTTTGATGAAGTTTAGCGCGGATCGCCACTTCATCTACATTATAGCGTGCGGTGATGAACATAAACAACAGCTCCAATCCTACTACAAGCTGACAGAGGACGACTTGGAGGAGATCGCCAAGGAATGGTCAGCAGACCTACTTGTTGCAGCAGACCCCGCAGATATGTCTGACAAGGAAATCCCTGAAGCTATGCCTGATACACCTGGGCCAAGCAAGATTAAGAAGGATGACGAAGTTGAAGATATCCCTAGCACATCTGTGAAGACTGATTCGATCTCACCTGCGCAGGGAGGTGATGGTGACAAGCTAGGCAGTACAGAAGTGGAGCAAAACAGAGGCGAAGTGACTCCACCAAGAGAGGAGGAGGATCCCTCCATGAAAAGAAAGATGACACCACCAAAACCCTCCTCCCGAAAGAAATCTAAGGCTACCTGGACCATGCTTAAAACTACCCTTACTCCAGATGACTTTGACTTCTTAATTGTCGCGCTGAATGACGTTTCACTCGAGCTCGCAGAAAAGCAAGAAGCAAAGTAGGAGGAGCTCTTCAACCGAATCAAAGGTGAACTCAAAGAAGTGAAACAGGAACTCCAGTCTAGCCAAGCAGTGTCCACAGCACCCATGATAAGAGAAACATCAGGAACATGTGATGAGCCCACACAGTTACACCAGATCGTTGATCAAGTCGAAGCTCGCCTTCGAAAAGCTCAAGAAGACACAGCGCAAGCCACCCAGGCTTTGATGCAAGCACAGACAGCACTTCTAGAACAACAGAAGGAGGTAGAATGGGAAAAGCTTGCCCTAAAAGTGAATTGGGATGAGGAAAAGGCACAGTTGCTAGCAGAGCAACTTGAAGTCCACGAAAGGATTCACAAAGCACTGCACTCTGTGACAGTCATAAAGGTGAAGATGGAAGACCATCTTCCATAGCAGGTGACCCAACTGGAAGAAGTAATCCAGCAACTCCAACAACGTATCATGGATCTGGAGCTCTGCATCGTGCCTAAGACTCCTCGGGAAATTAGAGATCTAAGAGAGGCCACTGCTCGAAGCACAGTCGGCCGGTTAAAAACCTTTGCCTTGGAATGAAAGAAACTGAGCATTAGAAGTGCCCAGACTTATGAAGCCCTCACAGAGACTCCAAAATTGTAAACATTGGAGGCACAACTCCAAGAAGCCAAGAAGCATGCAGACATGCTACAGGCGCAGATAAAGACTTTGAACCCGGTCGAAAGAATGAAGAGGTTCGCAGAACAATGCACAACCCAACAACAGGTACATGCGCTGCAAAGTAAAGTGATGGAAGTCTTCCAATGGCTTCAGCTGATCCAAGAAAAGGCATGCCAACTGTTCCCTAAACTTGAAAACTAGGAAGTTGAACTCAAACAGGTTTGTCATCATTGCAAAACAGTGCCTGGAAGGACCGCTCAATGACACAGTGATCTAGGAACTTACTGAGCAAGAGGTTGTCGCACTGCAGTAGGTCGAAGCAGCTTGAGCCAAGCTCGAGGCATTCGAGGCGGAATTGAACAGACCTGAGTGAATTGGGATGAGTCACAGGTGAGTGTTGGGGTCTTGTTGGCCCTTGACCAAGTTTTGAAGGATACTTGGTCATATTTGATCATTTTGGGACTGCGACAGCTTGCCAAAGACAGAGTGCAACGTGAAGCAAGAAAGACCTATTTTTGGGTACCTTTTAGGGTTTTTGGGTTGATGTAAAGGGAAAGGGATGTCGGCTCGTGGGTTTACCCACGTTTAGGCCCATTTTGTAATCTATAAATAGATACTTAGGCAATGTAAGTAGGGGGGATAGCTTAGTGCAAATGTATAGCTAAAGGCTTTGTGCTAGTAGTTGGACCTGTGTGGTCAGATGTGTATCGCAAGTGCTATGTGCATGATTGTAAGGAGATCAGATTGCTAAGTGCAAGTTGTTGTGATTTTGTGCTTAGTGCAAGGAAGAAGGATCTAGTGAGCTGCGCAGATCTTCTGTCCTGTGCGAAGTAAGGGTCATTGAAGCTTCGTGTTGTAACTGCTTGACCGAGATAATATAAAGAAGAAGACTTTGTGGATGTAGCCCCAGGGTGGGGGTGAACCACGGTACCTCTGTGTAATGTACTCTGTGCTTTGACCTAAGTGTTGTTTCATTTTGGCTAAGTGCTTGTTGTGATTAAGTAGATCTAGTTATGCTCTATGCTTATGATAAAAGAATGAATGTTAGATCTGATATATAATATGCTTAGTGCTTGATCTGTTGAATCTAATCTATGTTTGTGTCTAAGTACTGAATCATCTTTAGTCCAAGTATTCACTGCGATGTTCTGTGCCATCTGCGAAGTACCATAAGGGTTAAATATAGATGAATGATCTATGTTAAGTGCCTTGTAATAGATATAATCACAAATCGGTGTCCCAACTAAGGTTTCAGACACTTGATTCCTGAAACCACCCCTGCCTCTACCCCAGGTGAGACTTCATCTTCTTCGTAGGTGTTGCCGAAAGGGCTGGTAGTTAGGTTTTTGTTGGTGCGCTCTTGAGCGTTGAACCCCGAGTCTGCTCCTGTGCCAACAATCAAGCTCCAAAAGCCCTACCGAAGAGATCACCATGTCAACTATCGGATCTAAGTCATCGGCAGTTGAAGTCATGGGAGACTTATGGCAGGGGTGATACCGACTGCATATAAGACCCATTTAGGGAGGTCATTGGGTTGATCGTCAAGTCAGGGCCAACAAACGAAAGTTGATCAATAGACACCATTCTTCCATCGTGCGGGAAAGATACCACATGAAAAAGAGTGGACACAATAGCTTTCATGGCATAAACATAATCTTGCCCAAGGAGTAAATCAAAATCCAAGGGGTCTTGGACTACCATAACATCAATAAAGACTGTTTTTCCTCCCAAAATTACAGAAAACTGAGTAAGGATCCCTAAAGGGTGACTGGTTCTTCTGTTAAAAGCAAGCAGAGTATGGGTAACTGGCACAAGCTGAGGATAACCCAAAGCTTGCCAAGCAATAGAGGACAAAATACTAACGGATGAACCTTCGTCTATCAGTGTCTGAGGAACGACTCGACCACAAACCTATACTGTAATCTTGAAAGGTATGTAATAGGGAAGACGAGGTCCAGTTAGCACACCCCAATCAAAAAGGATGGCCTCATTACTTGGAGGAGTTTTCGCGGGAGAAGGGGGAATCCCCCCCGGCACAGTAGATTTTGTACCAACGAGAAAAACATGGGCAGTATCTGGTTTACTCTCTAGAGGGAGAGTAGGATCGATTGATAAAGAAATCAAATCAACCACTTGAGTTTCATTCTCCAAGGGGAGAATGGGGTCGGAATGTGGAAATGGATCGACCACTTTGGCACTCTTCAGAGGAGGAGTGGGGTTGATCGATGATGTAACCGGAACAATCACTTTGGCACTCTTCAGAGGAAGAGTGGGATTGACCGATGATGTAACCGGAGAAACCAATTTGTCACTCTTTGGATGAAGGGTGGGACTGACCAAGGAAGGGACTGGATCAGTCATTTGGGTTTCACTTTTCAGATGAAAAGTGGGGTTGATCGATGATAGAATTGGATCAGCTACTTTGGTTAGTGGCTCAACCGAGGATGAAAATAGATTGACCACCTGATCAACCAGACTGACCATGGATGGAACCAGATTGACCATTCCATCAACTAACAATGGGTTGGGGGAAATCTTATGATAACTAGTTGGAAGTTGAAGCTTTTCCAAAAGAGAAGAAGCCTCGTCCATACGAGGACAAAGGTGAGAATAATGATCACCTTTGCATAACATGCAAGAAAATTTGACAGTTGTTTTCTTCTTACCAACCTTAACATCACTAGTTGGCGGGCATCACCAGCATGTCTAGCAAAGGCCGATGACATAGAGGACCGCATTTCTAAGACCTTGGGAAAACCAGGGAAATCCCTCAGAAAGTGGTCACCCTTACAAAGACTGCAAGGGAATTTGGGTTTTATATTCTTCATTTTAATCTTGTTGACCTCATCAACACTTCCAGTACTATTAACAGTAGCTGGTTTCTTAGATCCAACATCTGATGTAGTTGGAGGCTTGGTCCTTTTCGGGTTCTTCTTCTTCTTCTCTTTCTGTTTCTTCTTCTTCTTATCAGCCTGGCTACTTGCTTTAGAGATTTCACTATGCGAAGAAGGAGAAAAGGAAGGAGACTTAATGGGTGAAGAAGATGAAAAGTCAACATGAGGTTGATGTGTGGGCAATGTACTAACATCTAAAGTATTAGGTGCAGCTGAAGCACTGGGAGGATTCAAGATCACTGGAGTGGGGAATAACCAAACATGTAATCCAATGGTGAGTCCCGAAAGACTCAGTGTGGCAATGTATGAAGGACCAAAGTTTCCAAAAGAAGGAAAGGTGAAAGGTTCCCCAATACAAGGGGTTCCTCCATCGGTACTCCCAGGATTTGATGCCATTAACACTGACTCGACCTAAGGTCCACTAAGCAAAACAAACAACACACGCTATGAATCTAAAAGAAAACAATCAAACAAAACTTCCCACAATGAAACCACTAATTGGTGATGAAATCCAACATCGCGAGATCAACATAGAAAGGGGCGGGGATAGAGCGGGTGGATCAGTTACATTGGTGAGCTACATAATGGACTTACGCCTTGGTGCAAGCTTCCACGCAGTAAATGTGGATTTACCCTCCAAGGAGCCCGAGTGAGTTTGACCACGTCTGTTCCAGGTACAGTGAGACTTCCCTTCACCGTCACCTCATGTAAGACCCTGAAGATTATGGCTACTAAGGTCACCAACTCACAGTCAGCCCTTGGGAAGGTACAGTCGATAGTCCAGTCTGAACGTATGGGCAAGATAACAAGTCTGAAATCCTTCGAGAGAACTGAGGACAAATGGACCGATAGAACTCCAGAGGACCTCGAATGGATTTAGATTCACGAAGCACCGAAACCAAATGAAGACAGTTGAACCTCAAGAAGAACCCCCAATATACAATTTGACTACTATGTGAGAGGGGGATTCTAGAAAGCCTATATGAAAATTGGATTTGCTCTCCCTATCGCAAGATGCTAATGTTTGTTTGACACCTTTGGAAAGTTATCCTTTCAACCTATTCCAAAGCCCTACACCTTAAGCTAATGAAGGTTTGCTAACAGAAAATGTAAAAATGTCTGATGAATTTTAGTTAAGCGCTTGATTTTAAGGCTGTTGTTTACTCAGAGGCATATGAGAGTGAAAATTGATGATATCATGACTCAATTCCTGCATAAGAAATGATAAGCAATCTTTTCTTTCAATGAATGTTTATTTAAGGGAAGGAGATGGATTTTCCTTTCACTTTCAAACACTAAGATGCAATGACCTCATGCAATAGTCCTCAATCAAAAATCTGATACAATGCTAAAATGTTTATATGTGACTGATAATCAGTTTGATGTAAAGCTTCCTATGTTAATCAAACTTCAAGATTGGTGAGATTTAAGCAACCTGGAAGCAAACTTCACATAAACAAAAACACACCCTTGTTGTGATCAAACAAGAAAAAAGAAAACCAAACCCAGATAGGAGGAAATGCTTGGAGAAAAGACCTAAAAGATCAAAATGAAATAGTGAAAAGATATTTGAATTTCCTTACAACAACTTTCAGTCAATCAGATAAGTGAGAAAGCAGTAGATCGACTCCAAATCTTAGGGAAGAAGAGTGACTCAAAGCAAGGAAAATAGATGTCAAAAATCCAAACAAAACATCATTAATCCTTAGAAATCCAATAATTGGAGGCTAAACAAGGACATACTAAGATAGCATAAACCCTGAGCAGATGAATCAGCAAAAAGAAGACTGAGAAAAACTACTCCCAAGAAGATTTTTGTAGAAAAAGGGGCAGTGCTCTGGTGTCAAGGGTAAAAAAGCGTTGCAACGCTCTATGGGAGCCTGCAAGGGAGTGCCAATGCCCTGGTGGTAAAGGTAGGGGAGCGTTGGCCTCTCAGAACTCAAAATTTTGCCCATAAATTAAAAAAAAAAAACTCAAGAAAAATGCAAAAATTCAGTGTGTAAGATGAATCCAAGAGCCAACAACACATCTAAGGATTAGAGACACAGTATGGAGAAGTTCAAAGAATGAGCAAATGCCAAAACAAGATCTAGGAAAGGAATCAAAAATCAAAGTTCCTCCCCAGTGGAGTCGCCAATTTCTGTTACAGAGAAATCCCCCTGCGGACAAGTGGATTCTCTCTTGGATACTAGACCCCTACGACCAAGATAGAAAAGTGCTATTGTGGACACTAACTTTCCTTTTCATGAAGCTAAACTATCCAAAGAATAAGAAGGAAGAAGAGTAAATACATGTTTATCGACATGTGTCCTTGCTCAATCCAGGTTGATCTTGATCTCCAAGTTCTTCAGAAGGTCCTACAATACAATGAGCAACAACAACGAGACATACTTCCTACTCTACCATGATTACCTTCATAATGGATCTATGAAAGAAACAAGTTCATGGAACGTACAAAAACTTCAAAGGAAATAGGCCAAACATAGATTTATATTAATGAAAACAAAGTGAGATACTTACAGCCATGGATGTAGGTGCAACAACTTCACCAAGATCTCTTTGTCCAGGCCCTTGCTCAAATAATCCACACAGAATGTTGATGCTTCAACGATATCTCCCTTATGAGATCACAAGTTTGATGCTTCACAATGTCTCCATATATACCACTCATGAGATCATAAGTTTGGTATCTCTATTTCTCCATATGCTTTTCACCGTGAGGAGGCCTCCTTATATAGGCTTGGAGAGACCCAACCACCTTAGAGATTCTTGGGATAGGTTGAGGATATTTCTCCTTTAGTTGTGGATCCTCCCTAAGATCGAGCCTTGACCTCAGATTCGAATCCAACAAACTCCAGAGATGAGGGGGAGTTTTCCTTGATTTTTCTCAACTGTCAAAGATCTCCTGAAATAGCCCAGCACTCCCTCAAAAGGGTACACAGAGTGTTGCAACACTCCCCCAAAGAAGACTAGGGAGCGTTGGCACTCCCTAATAGTGGTTAGGGGAGAACTGCCCAAATTTTTCCTAAAAAATCCCAACGCTCCCCCAAAAGGGTGCACATAGTGCTGGAACGCTCCCCCAAAGAAGGCTAGGGAGCGTTGGCACTCCCTGATAGTGGGTAGGGGAGCGTTGGCCTCCAAAATTGACTTTTGAGTGGTTTTCTTCATGGAAAACGCTTTGTACTCTTCATCAGATGATTTCTCTTCCTAAAACCAGTCCTTGAGGGTGTCTTAAGTGTCCCTGTGATGTCATTAGAGACATGACATAGGCAAGATGGCAGTATGATGTCACTTGTGACACTTGTGGTCAAGATACGACACTTACGACACTTGTAATGACAACACTTGAGACACTATTGAAGTGAGTAATTTTGATGTGTAACAACTACCACATGCAAGAACCAAACATTATGATAAGAATATCATACTTGTGAAATCTGATTTCTATAGAAATAGGTTTGAAACAAAATATTTTTTATTGAAATTATTATGATGATATCTCATGGTAACTGTATGTATATGATATAGGTGAGATGATGGATCCGTCCAGGAAGGACAGATGATGGCTACTAAAGTTGAAAATCACTAAGACAATTCCATTATAGTGACACTAGAACCCCATGATATGCCTGATTACAGTTGAGATGTTCTATGCTATGTTGGATAAAGCCAAAGGGTGGCTTAGCTTTAAGTCTCTATAAGTCTTTATACCCTTCCTATGTGAGCAAGTTTGACAAATGATGGATCACCCAAGGGACTGTGTAGCAGAGAAGGGGGTGCATGAGCCTGGAGGGTGAGTGACTGCAAGGAAGAGGAGACTTGAATGAATATGTTGTGGAAGATTCATGTTACATGCTAGTTGGGATCATGAGTGCATTTAGTCCATCTGAAAAATCAATGAGTTGTGTTATATCCGTGGCAGCCATATGGAGCAAACATGTGTTCATATAGTTAGGTATTGTACTTGATTTCTTACTTTATCTTGAGTTATGTACATTTCAATTGTGAATTGAAATTCATAGATGGTATTCATATCAATGAAATATTAAAGCATAGAAATAGCCATGATATGTATGTTTACTTTCATGATTGTTGTAGGGTTATGTTGAAATGTTAAAAGATTGGAGATGTACCAAGACAATGAAAATAATG
>JASDQU010501770.1:78703-94980 GCA_032191745.1 Picea mariana | reverse complement strand
GAGGGAGAGGTCCCTCCGTCCTGCCCCTGCATCTATGGCCGTCCTTCATGGTAAAGACTGGCTCGTGGGTGGCGGTTAGTGGCATTTATGCCATGGCCTAGTGCATATCCACCTGTGGCCTCTAATCTACGTGTCACCCCATCCGGGGTACTTGGATTTTTTTTTACATGAGAGAGAGATTCGTAATTTTATTAAGTAGATACAAAATTACATTCGTAGGTATATACTCACTATGAGAAAATAGCCAAGTATATATTGACTCGTGATAGAAACACTTTCATTATTAAAGTTTCAACAAAAGACATCTTTGTCATACCGCCATTATCCTTCTTTTCATTTAACCACAAAAAGAACAAAACTGTCTCACAACCTATACAAAAGTTGTAAACATAGATCACTGATATTTAGACTATTATGTTGTCTGTGCACATACAAAATACACCAAGAAGTTTTATGCTTTGGATCTCTGATAAATAGGTGCTCGCCTATAGAAGTCCATCAAGAAACGACCTGTGATGGGAATCAAATTTGCCCTATGTTGTCTGATCATTAAAATGCCACTGACATATTCTAGCTGCGAGGCTTCTTTGGAAAGCCTATCAACCAACTGATTTTGTTCCCTGTATATATGAGAGAAAGATATGGAGTCAAAAACAATAATAATCCTCATAACTTCCTCAAAAATTGGCACAAGACGAGAAATGTGACATCTTCACCCAGTTGATGATTAGTAAAGAATCCCCAAAGACCTGTAAAATTTTGCACTCCTTTTCCACAACAAATAATAGTAAAAGTTTTAAGGCCATAATCTCAGAGTAATCATTTGAACCAACACCCAACCCAGACTTGAGAAGAAAAAAATGTGAAGTGGTTATGTATAGACATCCACCCCCCCCACACAGTAACTGGTCTCCCGATGTAGCCCCATCGAAAAAATCCCACGGTTGATCCTTATCTATAACGTCCTCATGTATCACCCAAAGATTTCCAACTCCCTCCCTTCCCAAGAATTTGAAATGTTCAAAAAAGCCAAGACAAGTAATTTTCACTCGTGAGGGCGATTGGACATCATCCCGAAAAATCGATGAGTTTTGGGCCATCCAAATCCCCCAGGCGACAATGAAGGGAAAAGACTTGTTTTCCTGATGTTCCCTCAATAGAAGCCAATCTTTCAAGGCGTCTTCAAAAGAAAAACCTTTCCAATGACCAAGAGAAGTGAGCAATTTGTATGATTCTTCCCAAACTGATAAGGAGAAAGGGCATCTCATAAAAAGATGGTCGACAGTCTCAACGTGTTCTTCATTTAAGAGCCCAATCTTATGGTTAGGATTGACAATTGGCTTGGAATGTTGTTAATGAGCAAATATTGAAGTGATTAGCCTTCTTTGCGCCACTAACTATGTTGATGTATGATTGTTTAGTATTTAGATTTTATTGCGCCACTAAACTATGTTGATGTATGATCGTTTTAATTTTTAGATTGCTTTGTGCTATGGACTAATGATGATGCATAAATGATTACGCCTTTAGATTATTCACGCGCACATTGTCATAATGTTGATGTATGATTTCCTAAGTGATTAGATTAATTGCACGCAGTGAATGATGTGTATTTATGTTTAATTCGATAATTAGATCACACGGGCACCTTGAAAAAATGTTGATTTATTGTTGAATTCAGTAATTGATTAACCGTGCACCTTGAAATAAATAGATTTTTCCTTACGCCACGAAAATAAAATAAAATTTATTTCACTTGCGCCTTAACTTATGTTGTTATATGATTGATTTAGTAATTAAATTCCCTTGTGCCACGAACAATAATGATGTTGATTGATTGAGCTAGTTGGTTTTTCGACTTGATTGTGTTAGTGGGATGTAGACACCTGCTTGTTCCTTAGAACAATCGCCAACCCTCAGACCTTAAGTGGTCAAAATAAATCGGATGAATCCTGGGCTTGAGCATTGCTTATGTTTCCTAGAGGACCTAACCTTGCAGGGTAGGTTGGGTGGGTAGTTCTTTAAATGCTCAGTGACAGGGTTGATCTTTCATTGGATATTTCTTCTGTCGAACATGATGTGTTGATTATATCGTTGATAGTTATGTTGATGCGTAGTTTGTGTCGTTATTGATTACGACTATGAGTCGCTTGTAATGATTTTACTTATGATGTCATAGATTAAGCGTTGCTATGGATTATGTGTTGACGATAATTATCTAATGCAAAAAAAAAAAATTACCTTTTGTGCTTCGCTTTCCTAGTCGTAATAGAGGCGAAGTTACACATTACTTCCACCATGTCATGTAGAAACCCTTTCTATTGCATTGGACCAAATGTGGGTGATTTCTATGGAGATCAGAGGATATGACCTTGATTTTTGGCTCCCACATCTGTGACTCTCTTTACTCCACACAAAGTGACAATATTTATTCCAATATATGATTTTCTTGAGTCATTTCCAGTGAGGATCCATGGCTCCTGTTGGTTGCTTATCTTAGTTATACCTTTAACATGATTGACCCAGGTTCAGGTCTACTAGGGATCCAACAAAGCCTCTAAAACTATCGGTCCTCCTGGTAAACCAGAAGGCAACGCAACGCACAGAGTGCACTGTGCAGTCTCACCCGAGATAGTCTTAATGGGTGACTGCAATACTCAAGTGTTTGCAGTTCAAGATTGAATGGGGATCTATGAATTACACGTTGTGAATTCTATCTAATTATTAAAGAAATATATTGTCATTCTCATTCATGCATGTAATGTAATTGGATCCATTAATTAATTCATACATCATTCTAACATCTACTCATAGACAGTAAAAGAGATACAAGCATCCAATCACATAACACAGGTTTTACCATGGTTCACCCCCTCCTGGGCTACGTCCACAAAGATTTGTCTCTCAAGCTATTTTATTATGGTAGTTCCAAAGCTACAACGCCACGTGCTTTACAACTCACCCTCAGTCTGGTTGAGATATATTATGAGGTGGACTAGATCACACCAGGTTGCTTAGCCTGTGATATAACCCTCAAGATCTACCCTTCTGAATCCCTACAACTCCACAACTTACATGAATGGATTGCATTACAATAGTGTTATAGAATAGTTACTCCTCACGAGTAACCTCCATCAAAAAAACATAACCCCCCCCCCGGACCTCCTAGGTGTCTATTTATATCCATTTTTGGCTCATCAACCATTACATTCTCTTACCAAAACCCTAACCTAGTTAGGTCTTCTTTCATGCTAGCCTTGCAGGATTTTCTCCTATGCATGCACGTTTTCCTTTCGTCCACTTATTTTCTTGCTAGCTATATTTCTTTCCCATCTTCTTGCATGCGCACCTCACATGCCTTTATGCGAATTGTCTTTCCTCCACGTCGTGCCTTTTCCCCAAAATGGGCATGTTCCCAACATGCCCCCAACACTGACATCGTGACTCGTCCCGAGTCACTGCATGACTTATGCAACTGTCATTGCTTGCTTCCTGCTTCTGATACTGCCTGCTGCAGTGCGTCATACATTTTCGTTATCCGTTGTCATTGCTGGTGAGCCTGACTTCTCTTTTTAGACATAGTGGTGACCACCTGCTACGTGATAAGAGACTATAAGATCTCTCCTCCCTTGAATCCGATTTGCTCAATGCTCTTCTTAGTTGCGTTGCTCTCCATGACCAACTGCTCTGCCTTTTCTTGCAGGGGCTCCAACAACACCTATCTTGTTGTCTTCTGTGTTCGTAGTGCTTTCTCTTCCAACTGCAGAGCCTTCAGTTCAGTGGTAGTATTGATCTTCTCCGATAGGGACACTATTTTCTATCGTTGCTTCACTTCCTCCATTGCTGCGTGGATTTTGGATTCCTTCTCTTGTATTTCTCGGAGGCTCCCATCCTCTAGGAGGTGAGTCCATAGTTGTGCACTCTTTTCTAATGGCTTGGTGACTGTCTGTATGCTTTGGCCGATGTCCTTCACAGTTGTTGTTGCCTCCTATTCTTTTTGTGCTCTGACTTCTGGAGGAGTAGTGGGTGTGACACACTCCTCCATCTCTTTAATTTTTTTCTTATATTGCTGGATAGTCTGCTCTATCCTTCACAACTTCTCTTCCGAAGACCCTGCCTCCTCATTTGTGTTCTCGGGAATTTATTGAAACAACATGTGGATCTGATTCTGCATCTCCTCCACTTTTTGTTGCACTCTCTCTTTCTATTGCGCTTCAAGGTTGAGGGCTTCCTTGATCAACATGTTTTCTGTCTGGGCTACCTATAGGTTTGTTGCGTCCGCTCTTGCTCTGGACAGAATCTCCCACGCAATGCGTACCCGAAGTTTATACAATGCCTTTGTTGGAATCTTGGCCAATTTCACGTCCAACGTCTCGATGTCCTTTAGGGGTTTCTATGTTGTTTCTTCATTAATGAACATCATCTACATCATGACGATGAAATTGGTGCTCGCCTGCACTGCAAACTGCACTGTCTCGGGCACTAGCACTCCTTCCTTAGCTTGTGTGGGAGTTTCTTTTGGTGCCTTTGCTGCCCCGATCCTTAGCTACTCCAACACATTTTTTACCTCTTGCACTTGATCTACAATTGAAACCCTGTGCTTCTCTGCATTCTCCCACACTTCGGCCAGTCTCTCCTCGACTGCTGTCGCCACCAACTCCACATCATTTGAGTTTAGTGATATATGGATCTGTGGCTTGTGGGCCTTCACCTTCTTTCGGGCACCACCAGTGTGATCCCCTGGTCGCTTCTCCTAGGTGGCTGATGGCTCATGACTAGTGGGCCTTTGGGTATCTCCTGCAGTGGTTGGCCCCGTTTCTTCTTCCTTCAGAATCTCATGGGTTCCTGTCCCTTTTTATTCCTCCTCAGGGATCTCATGTGTCCATGTGCTTGTTTTTTCCACAAGCACCTCTTCCGTTTAGTGTATTGGTGGTTGTTCTACGTGCGGTGGGGCCTATGTAGACCCCCTTAGTGGTTTGTACTGTGTTCGCAGTTTCTCGTTGGCTAGGGTGCTTCCCCCCCCTCGACCTTAGTTACTCCTATTTTTAGTTTAGGCCTCGTTGGTTCCTATTTGGTGCGTTGGGGATGGTATTCCCTACGTCTAAGATTGTGATCTTGGTACCACGGTTGAAATCTCCGATACCTTCCATTCTTCGAGCCACTCCTGGAACTCTCTCTCGATTTATTCCGGTGTGACGCACTAGTTGAGTTGTATCCATTCCTTGGTTTTGTCTCGCTTTGCTTGCATCCATAAGATATGCCGCATTTCCCTAAAGTTTGCAACCTGTCCAAACTTTTGGATAGTTCATGGTGTAATGTGCCATGTATCCATAATGATGTCATGCATTTCTACGAAATACCTCACAAATATGTTTGTGTTTGTCTTCTTTCTCTTGGGGTATGCATTGTTGCATAATGAGACATAGCGTGTTGCACCACATTTCCATGGTCTCTCCAGGTACTTGCTGTAGACTGGTTCCTTCCAGCCAATGAGGCCAATGAGGATGAGTAACCACGAGTAGTGGAACTCAAAGCCCCAATCTTGTGTGTCCTTACAGTCTTCTAAGAATGAATTCAGAAGGTATTGGGCCCAGCTCATCGAGCTCACCTTTGCACACTGCGTGGCTATGATGACCACACTGGACGATACTTCCTCTTTGCGACACTTGCACATTAGTTTGCATCTGGGGAGTCTGGTGGCAAACCTTGTCGCAGGATTGTTGATGTCATTGATCCTAATGCCCCTGTTACCGCGCTCCGCACCATACTTAGCCTTGATCTCGTCTGAGATGGCCTTGGCTCTAGTTTTGTTCTCCAAGTATTGTTCTGGATTTTCCCCATCTATGGGTAGCCCCATGATTGCTGCGATGAGGTTCACAATGATAGGCACCGACCTATCCATCCATAAAATCTCATCGTGCACTCGTGCAAGCAGTTGCTTTACATGGGCATTAATATGCTTCCCCCGCCCAAAATGTGGGACATCCAGTAAATTCATGATGCCAGTGTTGTAAAGCCTAATAATCCACTGCGCTGACTCTAACAGTGGCATGCCTGAGGAACCTTCTCCCTTGCTTTCCAAGTAGTTTTGGGACACCAGGTCTGGAAATTTGATGACATCCGCCACATCATGGTCAGAGTATTTCATGGAAGTCACTTCGCCAACCATGTCATCGTCTATGCACACCCCACTCGGTATCTTTGGCAGAACCAGGGTCCCTTCGATTTGCGGCTGTGACCCTCCATGCACGCTACTCTCAGCTTGGCCCTTCCGTTTGGCTTGTGGGGATGAGGCCCCCACCTCTGGTACACCCTTGTGTATTGCTTCCTATCCCACCTTTGGTTCATGGCTCTATTGCAATGAACCCCTGGCCTGCTTGACCTGTCGTGGTCCTTGTCCCCTCGAGGTGTCAGACTCAGTTCTCTCTATGTCCTCCTCCGTCTGCCCGACCTCCTGCGTTGGGTTCTGTTCCTCTTCTACCGTCACTGGGTTTGTTTCGTACTCTGGTGTGTGGATTTCATCCACGTCCACCACTATAGGTACATCTTTCTCCCTTGTGTCTATCATGCGAGCAGTAATTCGTGTGTTCCTACCGGCCCTGCCCGATTCTCCAACTCGTGGTGGTGACATTGCGACGAGGTCTAGGCTGTAAATCTGCGAACTCGATGAATGATCGGTTGAATTATCGCTCTATCACTCCTTCACTTGGCTCTGCGTTCTTCTCCTTAGCAATTGACACAATTATTTTCTTTTCCCCCCTTTTCCCAACTTTATAGCAGGATGACGAAGTGGCAACTATTCCGCACTGACAATTGTCCCTTTTTCACTTTTGGTGGTGTGTCCTGTGCATGGGAACGATGTATTTGTTAACTGTTGTCCTTTGTGTCGTGTTTTTGTACTTTTCCCTTTCCATTGCATTGAGTTCTTTTCCTCTATGTACGGAATGTTGCAATTTCAACCGCTGCTACCAGTTGGCGCCTGAATTCCACAACCGCCATTTTTCGAATTGCCATGCTTTCCTATCGTTGGTCCTTTTTCTAGCGCACAGGGATTTTTGAGCGTGTAGAGTCCTTTGATTTGATACGCTTTGATTCTGGATCAATATTCTTATTTCGTCGCGCTGACTCAATGAATTGTGCGCGTAGACTCTTTTCCTTTTCTTCGCATTGATTCGCTCACCTGCGCACACAAATATATATATTTTTTTTGGTTCTTACTACACGGTAACTTTCAAGTTGTGGGTGGTCAATTTTCCTTATACAACTTCAGTTGACTCCCATTGATCATGCCCTTCAATTCTGTCCCTTCCAAATCCTTCAACTGTACAACTCCTCCTTTTGTGACAGTCTTGACCTCATATGGTCCCAACCAATGCATTCTAAGCTTTCTTGGATGTTGAAAAAACTTGTTGTCATACAATAGGACTAGGTATCCTTCCTTGAAACTTTTTCTCTTGATATGCCAGTCATGCCAAGATTTGTCCCTTGCTTTCTGTACTTCTTGGTGAAATCCTGCTAGAATCCTATCTTCTTCCATGCTCATCAGCTCACTCAACCTTTCTTGTACTGCACCTCACTCTATCATGTTTGTAATTGCTGCGACACACAGAATTGGTACCAATAATTCTAATGACACCACTGCTTCTTTTCCATACACCAATCTAAATGGTGTTTGCCCTGTCAACTTCTTACATGTAGTTATATATGCCCATAATACTGCTGGTATCTTTGAATCCCAGTCGTCCCTATTGACATTGCAAATCTTGGTTAGGGAATTCTTTAGAATCTTGTTGAAGGCTTCCACTGTTCCATTTTCCTGAGGATGGTATGGCATACTTTTATGATGGTAGACCTCTAATTCTTCAGTCAAAGCTCTGATAGTATCGTTGATAAAGTGAGTGCCTTGGTCACTCATCAGAATCCTTGGGCATCCAAATCTGGTGAGCACATGTTCAAATAGAAAGTGTGTTGTTGTCTCTGCCCTGCAATATTTAACTGGTGCTACCTCTACCCATATTGAAAGGTATTTTGTCACAGTGATGATGTAACGCACACCTGATCTTCTTACGGGTGGGTGAATTGGCCCAACAAAATTGATAGCCCATTTGTCTAACACTTGTAGCGTTACTTGTGGGTGTAAGGGCATCTCATCCCATCTATTTGGTTTGCCAACCCTCTAACAAACATCACATTGTTGACAATATTCCTTTGCATCTCAATGAATAGTTGGCCACCATAATGATGCATGCACTACCTTCTGTGTGGTAGCTTTTCCTACATAGTGTCCTCTCGTTATTCCTTCATGGGCTTCTGCCAGTATACTAGGCCTTTCGTGTTCCAACACACACCTTCTCAAAATGTTGTTTCCCCATTTTATATAAGTTCCCTGCAATCAATTGGTAGCCGACTACTCGAAAAACCAGGTTCTTCCTCCGCGTGGTGTTAAATTCCTGTGGCGCAGTCCTTATACTTAAATATTCAATAATGTGAGCAAAATAATCATCCACGATATGGAATGAAAATAACTACGCATGAGGGAAGGTATCCTCTAAGTTTGTAGGCTCCTTACTATAGGTGACCCTTGACAAGTGATCAGGTCCCGTGTTCAACTTCCCTGGTTTAACTATGACTTCAAAGTCAAATTCTTGAAACAACAGTAACCATCGACTAATTCTCCCCCCCAACACTGGCTTGTTGACTAGGTACTTAAGGGCTAAATGATTTGTGAACATCTTAAAATGTTTTCCAAGTAGGTAATTCCTGAACTTTTGAAGTGCATACACTATTTCCAGACCTTCTTTCTATGTAGTGTTGTAGTTTTGCTCAGATTCTGACAGTTTTCTTCTTGCAAATGCTATGGGATGGTCCAAATCCCCTGCTCCTGGTTGCGCCAGAATAGCTACCAGGGCT
Source organism: Picea mariana (assembly GCA_032191745.1). Lineage (NCBI taxonomy): Eukaryota > Viridiplantae > Streptophyta > Pinopsida > Pinales > Pinaceae > Picea > Picea mariana. The sequence goes on along the minus strand of JASDQU010501770.1, from coordinate 86,070 downwards.
ATGGCTGATGCATCTACATGCACATGGAATTTCTTCTCCCAATATGGAAATACTAAGATAGGTGATGTGACCATCTTCTCCTTCAGGGTGTCCAATCCTTGCCGACAACTCTCATTTCACTGGAATTTAGTATCCTTCTTGAGCAATTTCTCCATCGGTGCAGTGATTTGCGCATACCCCTTGATAAATTTTCTGTAATATCCTGTATGTCCCAATGTGGTTCTCAGTTGGTGCATTGATTTCGGTGCTGGTAAGTTCACAATTACTGCAATCTTTGCAGTATCCTCGATCAAGCCTTGTTTTCATACTATGTGACCCAATAGAATTCTGAAGGGTGTTCCAAATATGAATTTCTTAATGTTCAAGGATATTTTCCATTGCCTGCATCTTTCTAACACCATCCTCAACACCTCTACATGATCCTTCGGCAGGATGTACACTATCCAATCATCCAAATATACCTCTAGAAACTGATGGATGAATTCTTTGAAGGCAACAATGACTACTCTGGAGAAAATTGTTGGTGCATTTTTTAGTCCAAAAGGCATGATTGTGTACTGGTAGGATCCCCATTCTATTGCAAAGGTAGTCTTGTGTTGATCTTCTGGTGCTATCTTGATTTGGTGGTAGCCTAAGAATCCATCAGTGAATAAGTATGCTTCCTAGCTGCCCACATTTTCTAGGACTTCATCTGTAAAGGGTGTAGGGAAGGGGTCATGTAGGCAAGCATCATTGAGCTTTCTCAGCTCTACACAGATTCTTATGCCTCCTTTATTTTTCTCCTTTACCACCATGGGGCTTATCCATTCTGATTCTTCTACTGGTTCTATGATTCCTGCTTCCAGCATTCTGTCGATTTCTGCTCTTACTTTATGCTTGTAGATAGGGTTAAATATGTAAGGCCTCTGTTTGATAGGTCTTGCCTCTAGTTTGAGAGGGATATTCATCTCTCCAAGTTCTCCTACAATACCCTTCATTTCTATGAAGGTCATTGGGAACATGTCACTCTACTCACACAATAATTCTGTTATCCTGTCCACTTTTTGGTTATCCCAGTAGTCTCCAATGCTGGCCATTTTGGGATTATCAACTGTCCCAATGTTGAATTTCTTCACCTTGATTGGCGCAACAATTACTTCTGATTCTAGAGGTGGACCTTCCAATTCTCTTTCACCTTCAACTTCTTCAATCTGAATATCACGTGGATCATCTTCCTTTGGTACTTCTTCTTGCACATGGTAGCATGGCATTAGTTCTTTCATTGTCTTTTTGTTCTATTGTTTTTATTCTGTTATGAGTTCAACTTCTGGTTCATTAATGAATATCACCCCTCTTATTTGTTTAAGGGTTGCGTCTATGTTGGGGTTCTCATGCTCAAATGAGAAAGTGACTGTAAAGTTCTGTTGTATTACTGGCCAACTCGTAGTTCCTCTGCACAGTTCCTGGTCCATATACCAATTTGCTAGGATGCCCTCTAATGTGTGTACGAAATGATGAGGCCATTCCTCTGGGGATGTCATTTTCCATAGCACTTTGCACTTCTCCAAGTGTTCTGTTGGTGCCCCATGTCCATCATATTTTTGTTGTTGGTCGCTTCTTTGTTCTGCGCCAAACCTAATGCACAGTAACCACTTACATTGGTACCATTCCTTGATTGTTTCTTTGTGTGCGCCCCACCATCTTGCAGGTGTAGCCTTAAGTGCGATGTCGAGAGCTAACAATCTCTGTCTGTTTGATACTTCGTCCTCATATCTCATTAGGAATTATTCCAAGTCGTTGATTCCATGGAGACTTGAAGGTTCTCTTACTTCTGTCCCAACCCACCTTACTGCACGATATATTTGTGCACATCTTTTGGTTGAGACCTCATGTAGGCATTGCTGCCAATTCTCCAGACCAGTGTTTGATTCAGAAGCACATGATGTCATACTTCTCCAAGTACACAATTGGCAGTTGGATTAATGCAATATTCGGTGCGTGCAGTGGTTCGGTACAACTGGTTAATTTCTTCCAGATATAGACATGTTGGTTCCACAAATCTTTCGGATTCTGATGGATCTAGAGGCGCGATAACCCTGTATTTGCCTAAATCAAATGTCATCTTCCTAGTCTTCAGATTGATTATCGCCTGATTGTCAAATGCCTAATCCAATCCCAGTAATGCTAGATATGGTGTTGTGTCTTCCATGATTTCGATCACTTCAAAGTCTGCCTTAGTGTGCACTCCATCCAGATCTATTGTCACTTCTTTCAACCTCCCTATTGGTAGAACTCTGTGTTGGTTTGCTAACATTAGTTGGACTGGTGAGTAGCCTAAGGTAGGTTCTCCCATGCATTTCCATGTATTTTTGGATAATACATTCACTTTAGATCCCAGATCTAATATCACATCGCCCATGTTAAAATCTTCGATGTTGTAATTCAATCTAAACTCTTTGTTGGTTCTCCTTCTAGAATGGAGGTGGTTGACTATCCTCTGTTCTAACTTTCCCTCAGAGTTTGTGGTACATCTATCTAACAGATTCTACAATACTATAATGGATGATGGATCCTTAAATATTTGAATACAAGATTGCAGGAAAGTTTTAATACAACTTACTTGGTTTCCTGGGTGGACTTCACTGGTATGGTCCAATGCTGATGAAATTTCATATGTTGGGACGTCTTGGGTGTGTTGTGCGGTGGATGTAGATGCAACATTCTACTTGATAAATTCTTGTCTGGCCTCCTTAAAGGTCTCCTTCTCCTTTTCTGCATCAAATCGCTTGGGTGGCTTAGTATTTTTCTTAATCCACTGGTGTTGTATTGGTTCCTATTTAGCCACATCATCTCCTATTTTAGCACCTCCGCGCGTCACTATGTTGATTTTCCTACCATCTTCTCTAGCTTCTGTAGAGATCCATTGTACGTTCTAATTGTTATGATTATGTTTCTCATGTATCTTCCCCAATAGTGTTGTGCAATCCTTTGTGTCGCGATCTGTTGCGCGACAATATATGCATGTCGCAGGTGGTAGAGGGAATTCTCTTGCATAGTGCCCTGGCTGTTGGCAATTATGGCACACTACTGGACCTCTTCTGCATCCAAATCCTCCTCTACCTCATCCTCCTCCTCTGTACCTAGCGCGATCTCCACGTGATTTATTGTATTGAGTTACCTGATTATACCATGTCGGGTTATATTGGGGCTGCGTAGTGTTATACTGCTGCAACACATTATTATACTGGGGTGGTGCCTGATTAAATTGAGGTGCAACTTGCCCTATCATCATTTCGGCTTGCACCCTATATGTGTCTGACATCCTTTCCCTCATCAGATCCATGGTTCTCTAGTCTTTATCATCGTGCCCTACTGACTTGCAAAAAGTGCGGTATGCATTCTTTGGTATTGTCTGGTATTTCTGCATCATAGGACAATGATAGGGATCATGCCCGTGTGTTTTGCAGATTTCACACCAGGATCCTCTTATCGACAATGGATTTGGAATCCTTGTTGCCATATATTGCGCAAATGTTGGACATTCATTCTTATGGTGCCCTTTTGTTCTACATGTGGTACACCAAACAACTTCACGCTTGTCCTTGCCCTTATTCTGATTGAGTTGAAAGGTAAGATTCTTCAGATCCTCCTTCAACTCCTCTATAGTTGGATCTGTCTTGTGGTACTGATTCTCATCCATTTGCAAGGCTGCCTACAGAGCCTATGCTTGAGATTGGAATTTATGTTGTCTGAGTGGGTATTTCAGGTGTGGTAACAAAGAATTCACAAACATATGCCTTTGCTGCATGTCAGTCATGGCATACCTCAATTTCCCTTTCAAACGTTTAAATCGTTGGTCAATTTCCTAGATAGAGTCTTTTAATTTATGTCAGATTTCTATCATCTCGTTCATGTATTGATCCTCTGAGCTTAGCTTCTGGAACTCATTAATCAGTAATTTCTTAATGTATGTGAGTGTCCTTGTCGTCCCAGGTGCACTGTTTACGTCTAGACTCATGTACCGGTCTAGTGTGCAGTCTCTTAGTGTGATAAATAGATGCGCAAGTTTAGTGTCTTCATCAGTGATCTATTTTGCTTCCTAGATATTTGCACAAACAAACAAGTGTTTCTCAGGGTCTTCTGTTGCCTCTCCTCGAAATTCTGGTAACCGAATGGTGGGGTCATGTCCTGCCATCCTGAATGTTGAACTGCTACCTCCGCGCGGTGTAGAGACTTGACTAATGATTCCTGAACTAGCTCCCCCAGTTGTTGTTCCTTGTGTAGATGTACTTCCCGTTGTCTTCCTTCTCTCAAAATTTGGTTGTCTAAATGGTGGTGTTCTTTTTGGTGTGTTGGTGATACATGGGTCTATGGGTTCCACACTGACATAAATATGGATAGGATTGTTGCCTTCTATTCCCGCTCTTGGACCTCTCATCTTCCTCTCATATGTTGCGTGCAATATTTCCTCAATCTTCTCCACAGCCCAGAGACCCTCTACCTCCACTTCATCACTTGTCAAGCCTTCCCTCGCGGCTATGGCTCTCTTCTTTGTGTTCACCTTGTATTGGTAGGGTACTCCACTGCGCATCTTTCTAGCTGTCGCCATGATCCATTTGATCTGGTCGTTGTCCATCATTATTGGTACCAAGGTTTCCTCCTTCTTTCCTTTATCCATTTCTCCTTTTTCTGTCAATGCTTCCCCCCTCCCCCCATGCACGCAGGGAATTTTAGTTTTCTGACTCCATTATCATTACACCTTTGTTATAGAGAAATATCTTAATAAAAGTATATAGCAATATAATATACCTTCCTCGAGGTCTGCATATAAACTCTTGCTCGACTGCGTTGTACGACTTCGCGGTATCTACTGGAAATTCTATTATAAATCCTGCTACAATACTGTCGAGCCAAAAATCTACTGCGCGGGTGAATTTGTTATTCACCTGCTGTAACTGTGTGATCTGAACTAGGGTCCAATCTAACTATCGGATCTGATTTGTTGCGTGGTTGTCCTTCAACCTCAATATCCACTCCTGCAATAAGTGTGGAAAATCACAGAAAAATACTTCATGCAAATCAATAAACACATACTTCTCAAGATATTTGTGCGGTGTTACTCTAGGGTTTCTGTTATCTTGTTGCACAAACTCTAGCTCCTTTGTTTTCAACCATCTCTCTATTTCCTCTTTCGTGGGTCTCTAGGGTATACAAATTCCCTCCTATATTGTCATTCTTTTTGACACTTCGGTCCTAGATCGTATATTATTTTAACAGTTTTTCAACAGATCAAACATTCTTTGAGCATAGATTCAATAGATCAACCATTCTTTTGACAGATCTTCAACATATCTCATCCACTCAATCCTATGTTGTTCCAACCCGCAACGAAACCATTTGTTGGTTGATTATCTTAGTTATACCTTTAACATGATTGACCAAGGTTAAGGTCTACTGGGGATCCAACAATGCCTCTAAAACTATTGGCCCTCCTGGTAAATCAGAAGGCAACACAACGGATAGAGTGCACTGCGCAGTCTCACCCGAGATAGTCTTAATGGGTGACTGCAATACTCAAGTGCTTGCAGTCTAGGATTGAATGGGGATCTGTGAATTGCATGCTGTGAATTCTATCTAATTATTAAAGCAATATACTGTCATTGTCATTCATGCATGTAATGTAATTGGATCCGTTAATTCATTCATATATCATTCTAACATCTACTCATAGACAGTAAAAGATATACAAGCATTCAATCACATAACACAGGTTTTACCATGGTTCACCCCCTCCTAGGCTACATCCACAAAGATATGGCTCTCAAGCTCTTTTATTATGGTAGTTCCGAAGCTACAACATCGTGCGCTTTACAACTCACCCTCAGTCGGGTCGATATCTATTATGAGGTGGACTAGATCACACCAGGCTCCTCAACCTGTGATCTAACCCTCAAGATCTACTCTTCTGACTCCGTACATCTCCACAACTTACAAGAATGGATTGCATTACAATAGTGTTACAGACTATTTACTCCTTCTCACGAGTAACCTCCATAAAAAAAACAGAACCCCCCCAAGACCTCCTTGGTGTCTATTTATATCTATTTTTGGCTCATCGACCGTTACATTCCCTTACCAAAACCCTAATCTAGTTAGGTCTTCTTGCATGCTGGCCTTGCGTGCTTTTCTCCTCTGCATGCACGTTTTCCTTTTGTCCACTGCTTTTCCCGCCAGTTGTCTTTATTTCCCATCTTCTTGCATGCACACCTCACATACCTTTCTACCAACTGTCTTTCCTCCACGTCGTGCCTTTTCCCCAAAATGGGCCTGTTCCCAACAACTCTAGATTACTAATGTTCATACAACATTTCCTATTGTCCCACACCTCCCACTACTCAAGATCTACTCCCACTACTCAAGATCTACTCTTCTTACCTTTCTATATCAAAGCTGAAAATGAAGAAAATTAGATAGAAATACATGTCCCACTAGTTGGCAGACTCTATAATCGAAAACAAATATGCAAAGCTTCTTGAGACCAACAGAAGGCGGATATCCAAGAGGTCCACACACTAGTTCGAAGGGGGAAAAGCATGAGGAAGGAAGAGCACATTGATAGAGGGTGAATCAGATTTGTGGCTAGTCCCAACAAAAACCACTGCTGCAGAGTATGGTGCAAAACCCAATAGACCACTATTCTGATTCCCTCGAACTAGACCTTCATACCAATCAAAGTGACAAACATCGACTTGGGGGAGAGATGCACCACCTCATTTAAATTACAACCATAGATTGAACCAAGGGAGAGGCTTGCCCAGTGACACCAACCAAGAGTCTAAATTACCCCAAACAGAGGAAACCCCATAAACCAGAGACGGTGCTAAAAAAATTCTAATCGATATTTTATCCCATCTTACGGAACAAAATTAGAAAGGATAGAACCTGAACTAAAGATTGCATACATACCACGTTGAGTGAGTGCAGAGGATTTCACTCACCACTACCCTTTGAATAGAAGAAAATTCATCATCGTGAACACACAACAACCAACTCAAGGGAAATCCTTTCGAAATAGAAATTAAAAAATCCACCATTGCCTCATTATAAGGAATTTCTCACAGGATTGGAGTTATGAATCCATAAATTTGAATGAGTGATCCATCTGGGGGGGGGCAGCCTATAAAATGCGCAAGAGGATGCACCAATTGCCACCCACTACAAACACTTGAAACATAACCCATAGTTAAGGTAGATAGAGAAACCCCAACACCCCATTAGCCTTCAAGACACTTTCACTTAAATTAGAACCTTGCTTGGCACAAATGTCTACAATGAAATTATGCATACGTAGAATGTGAAAGGCGTTGAATTCAAACTCCTCCAGAAGG